>JBBPBX010080495.1:0-16156 GCA_038048925.1 Garcialebias charrua | reverse complement strand
AATATTTTCGGGTAGAAAGTTTTCACTCCAGCGTGGACTCTCATGTGTGAGTTTAAACTTGTCTTCCAACTAAATCTTTGTCCACAAAGTTCACAAGGAAACGGCTTTTCTCCTGTGTGGACTCTCATGTGTGATTTTAAATCGTGCTTATGACTAAATCTATGTCCACAAAGTTCACAAGGAAATGGCTTGTCTCCTGTGTGGACTCGCATGTGTCTGTTTAAATTTGTCTTCAGACTAAATCTTTGTCCACAAAGTTCACAGGGAAACGGCATGTCTCCTGTGTGGACTCGCATGTGCCTGTTTAAATTTGTCTGCTGACTAAATCTTTGTCCACAAAGTTCACAAGGAAATGGCTTGTCTCCTGTGTGGACTCTCATGTGTATGTTTAAATGTGTCTTCTGACTAAATCTATGTCCACAAAGTTCACAAGGAAACGGCTTTTCTCCTGTGTGGACTCTCATGTGTGAGTTTAAACTTCTGTTTTGACTAAATCTTTGCCCACAAAGTTCACAAGGAAATGGCTTCTCTCCTGTGTGGACTCTCATATGTGAGTTTAAAATTGTGTTCTGACTAAATCTTTGCCCACAAAGTTCACAAGGAAACGGCTTGTCTCCTGTGTGGACTCTCATATGTGAGCTTACACCTGCCTTCTGACTAAATCTTTGCCCACAAAGTTCACAAGGAAACGGCTTGTCTCCTGTGTGGACTCTCATATGTGAGTTTACACCTGCCTTCTGACTAAATCTATGTCCACAAAGTTCACAAGCAAATGGCTTGTCTCCTGTGTGGACTCTCATGTGTTTGTTTAAATCTGCCTCATGACTAAATCTAAGTCCACAAAGATCACAGGGAAACGGCTTGTCTCCTGTGTGGACTCTCAAATGTCTGTTTAAACTTGTCTTCTGACTAAATCTTTGTCCACAAAGTTCACAAGAAAACGGCTTGTCTCCTGTGTGGACTCTCATGTGTGTGTTTAAACTATCCTTCCGACTAAATATTTGTCCACAAAGTTCACAAGGAAACGGCTTGTCTCCTGTGTGGACTCTCATGTGTGTGTTTAAACTTGCCTTCCGACTAAATCTTTGTCCACAAAGTTCACAAGGAAACGGCTTGTCTCCTGTGTGGACTCTCATGTGTGTGTTTAAACTATCCTTCCGACTAAATCTTTGTCCACAAAGTTCACAAGGAAACGGCTTGTCTCCTGTGTGGACTCTCATGTGTGTGTTTAAATATGCCTTCTGACCAAATCTTTGTCCACACAGTTCACAAGGAAATGGCCTGTGTCCTGTGTGGACTCTCATGTGTTTGTTTAAATTTGATTTGAAAGTAAATATTTTTCCACAGTCATCACAGCTTATTGATTTTTGTCTTGCCTGGACTTTCCTGCGTGACTCTACATTTTTCTTCTCTTCAGCACATTTCTTATTAAGCAGACATCTTGAATACTTCACTCCTGAATGACTTGTCATGTGTCTTTGAAGAGTCCGGTTATTGACATACTGCTTACCATACTCAGAGCAGCTCAAATATTTGTTGACAGTTTTTACTTCTGATTCAGGAGCCCTGCTCTCCTTCCTGTCTTTCATACGGTCTTCAAGTTCTGATTCAGAGTCTGATGAGTTCTTTAGCAGAGAGTCAGGATTGGTCATTTCACCATCCTCTTCATCGTCCTCATTAACGTCAGTCTTTGAAGAGCTGGAACTGCCTTTGTGAATTTTTAAATCTGGGTTCCTGGTAAGTGTTTTTTTATCTTCCTCACTCTTTAAAGAAACTGTAGTGACATAAAATCTGATATCGGTCTCCTCCATATTAAGTTGGTCACCCACCAGACTGGTCTAAGGGTCTTTTCTTCCACTTTATGATAAGAGGCTCTGGGTCCTGCTGGTCCACATCAGGGCTTCAGTCTTGAGGAGCTTCTTCTTCTTAATCAGCGCTAAACAGAGGCAGGAACCACTGAAACACATGTACAATAAAGACAATGTTACACACACACACACACACACACACACACACACACACACACAATTTTACCCTNTCTGCGTACGTCCGCACGCGTGTCTGTACGCGCGTACTGTAAGCAGAGAGTTCAGCCCCACACCCCAGCGTACATTCTCGCGTTTTCACACCAAATTCTTGACGTCATTTGAGCAGATGCAGCGCTGCTCCAGACAAGGACTGTTTACCTATGGGACAAATTCAGGTCGCTGATTGGTCATTTGCTGACACGCCTACTGAATTGATTGACAGGTCGGGGAGGAAAAAAAGGCGACAGCTGGCAGCGACAGCTGGCAGCGGTGTTCTGTGTTATGTTCTGTGTTTATATGTTAATAAAAAGTAAAAAAAAGTAAAAAAAAAAAAATAAAAAAAAACAGGGAGCGCTGGTCCTGCAGCCCACACATCAGACCAGCACACCAGGAAATCTCCAGAACCTCCCACAGCCCCGCTGGACCTCAGTTTAATTTGCTCGTGACAAATTTGTTCATTTCTCATCATTTCAGTCATAGAGTCAACGGAGGAGGAAGTGATCACCGCCTTTTGGCAAAACACAAAACAAAACACAAGACCAGATCAAGGATGAAGAAGGGGTAGTAAGTGCTTCACAATCACCAGCTTCTAAGGGTGTAACGGTACACTAAAATCACATTTTGGTTCCGTTCAGTTTCAAGGAGGGCTTGGTTCTGTTAATTTTCGGTAGTGGTGTAACGGTACACGTGGGTGTACCGAACCGTTTCGGTACGGCATATGTTTCAGTTATTTTTTCACTTATTAAATTTATTAACAGGAGATTATGCGACGTGTAACTAAAGTTCCTAGGTGAGTTTCAGCATGGCACTATTATCGTGCAGCATGCGTAGCATTAGCAGCCTAGCATCTCGTTGCGGTCTCCTGTTTGGGAACATTATGGCTTTCTTGTTAAAAGACAAACAAATCCAAAGCTGTATGTGGACGTTGTTTCACAGAGACTGGATCTGTAGTAGCAACACGTCTAACTTGTTAACGCTCTTGAAACGACATAATCTAAACGTGAACGTCTTCTACAAGCCAGAAAAGCAGCTTGTTGCAACCACTGCTAACAGCAGCATTTAAACAACCTTCATCAGGTAACTCAGATCGGTCCAGATCAATAACACAAGCTGTAGGAATTTTTAAAGCTCTGGATCTACGTCTGAATGTTGTTGATGCGCCGGCTTTAAAGTTATTGAGCCCCGCTACAACATCCATCACATCAACACTTAAGACAAAAAGTTCAGCATTTTATGAAAAAACTAAAACTGATATTGTCAACAAGCCCTGGAGCTGATTAAAGCCCTGATGATGATGATGATGACCGAGAGATTCAACCACCTCAACCGTTCAAGAAGAGGTATTGTTCTTTTATTATTATTATCTCATTAACTTTTTTAAATTTAAAATTATAATGTTATTAACTCTTTTTTTTTAACCTCTTTGTGTTTTATTTCCAGTCTGGGACAGAGATAGCAGCTGAATTCTTCCTCTTCATGGAAATTCACCAGATCACCTGCAGCTAAGAAGTGTGTGATGACTAAACTCTGAACTTTTCCAGGGACCTGTCCCACCTGGGGGAGCAGGTCCAAGAAGAGGTTGTGAGTAATGAGGACAAATATAGCCACATTGCTGATACTGTTGTTACTGAGATGATTTTCTCCACCACTGGAGATATTCACTGCAACTACATCTGTGCTTTTGACAGAAAATGTGGACAAGTTGGGCTTTTTGGACAAAAACTTAAAACTTGATTAGTTAGATTGTAAACAGTCTGTTGCTGTTTATTGTTCTGGTTCTGACTGTTATTGTATTTATTAAGATTTTTATTATTGTTAATAGTTTTTTTTATTGTAAAGAGTGCTGTTTATTTAAAGGGGACCACATGTAAGTATTTAAAAATTTTATGTTATGTCTGTGTGCTATCTTGACAATATTAATTCATTTTAATACACAAAATAATTCTTAGATAATTAATTATACCCTTTTTAATTCTGCCAGTTTTAACTTTCGTTTTGAACGACCGGTTTCTGATAGAAGTTCTGAAGTCCACGCCCTTCAACGATCTGTTTACGCCCTCTGCACAGCCAGTATCTGTAATGTGTTGTTGTTTTAAAATTAGCTCGTTTTTTATTACTCATTTGACTTACTGTTAGTGTTAGCTTAAGATAACTTACCGAAACCCGTCTGAGCGCGCCGCAGTTTGCTGCTCCTTTTAGCATGAGACCACCCGAATCCGATGCTAATGTTAGCTTGTTCCTCTTCCGGTTTTCGCCAGCTCCGCTCGTTGCACGCGGAGACTTTGAGAGTTATCGCTGTTCCAGTCAAGACACACAAAGTTCACCAAGTGTCTCCCGTAAATTAATCGGTAAAGAGAAGGTCCTCGCTGTTGCGAGGCTTCTGCCAGGCTGCTGCGAGGCTGCACAGTTGAAGCTCCGCTCCATCGCGCCAGAAGAGGGGCTCGTTGACGCCGGTCCCTACGTCGGGGGTCTGCTCGTTTAATTTTTGCCGGCTGCGCGTTTGGAGCGATCGCAAATACACTAAAAATTGAACTAAAACATAAAAATAACAATTATACTTTATTTATAAAGCCATTTAAAAAACCACAGCTGCAACAAAGTGCTGTACACATGAAATTAATAACATATAAACAAAAGATGAGATGAAATCATGAAAAACAACAGTCATGTGTTTAATACAGAAGTGGGTTGAGCCTAACCAGGGGTTGCTAGGTGAGGGGCTGGACTCATGTTGGGGTGGGTTGTCCTCGCGCCTGTGACGTCACAAGCGCGATTGACTTCCAGTTTATTTCAAAAACGAGCCGTTTTTATCACAGTAAAATAAATCTACTTAGAGTAAATAAACCACTGGGTGCATTTTTTTGGCCTTTGGACTGTTTTTTTATGAAGTAAATACCCAAAGTTGAGTAAAAAAACATTAAAAAGTGAATTTTGAATGTGTGGTCCCCTTTAAAATATCATCCAAATGGATCACTTTTATGTATTTTTATACAAACGTATTGTTTACTTGGCATATTTTCAAAATAAACATTTTGTAAGTCTTTTTTTTTTGTCTTTTTTTTGTACCGAACATAAACCGAACCCACCTTGTAATTGAACCGAACCGAAATGTGATTTTAGCATACCGTTACAGCCCTAATTTTCGGTACTAAAAAAGACAAAATTGCTAACAAATGTTTATTTTGAAAATATGCCAAGTAAACAATACCTTTGTCTAAACGTATTTGTCTTTAAATGGGATTTGAAAACTGAGAGGGAGGGGGCCTTCACACATAGTTCACAATTCACACATAGTTTAACATTAATTACTAATAAACATACATAACCTCTAACTAAATTCCCCTGACACTTATAATTTTGAAAAAAAGTAAAATTATGAGAAATAAGTTTTACTTCGTACTTCAAAGCAGAGTAAGTTTTATTTTAGACATTAAAGGTGTCGCCGCAAATGAGCAGAATTTAAAATTTGTGATTTTAATGGGATTTTCAAGATAAAAGAAAATAACAACAGGAAACTGAAATAATTTTCAACTGAACTGCTTTTATCTTGGACACCATAATCACCATGGCGTGCTGGAAAACGTTTGTCCTACTGCGTACGTACTCACCCCACGATGGATACCTCACAGGCTGGCGTGTCGAATCTGTGATGTAATCTCAGAAACTGAGGTCTTCCAAGAAATTACCTGTGGCTGTTTGGAAGAACTGACATCCCTCCCTCTGCTTGGATCTGGAAGTGGTGAGATAGGCAGGATCTTCCAGATGTCCATGATGAAATGGTGAACAATGAGAGTCCATCCATATATCCATCCATTGTCTTCCG
This sequence comes from Garcialebias charrua, assembly GCA_038048925.1. Lineage (NCBI taxonomy): Eukaryota > Metazoa > Chordata > Actinopteri > Cyprinodontiformes > Rivulidae > Garcialebias > Garcialebias charrua. The sequence continues at coordinate 10,306 of JBBPBX010080495.1, read as the reverse complement.
CTTATCCGAGGTTGGGTCGCGGGGGTAGCAGCCTAAGTAAGGAGGCCCAGACTTCCCTCTCCCCAGCCACTTGGGGCACCTCCTCTGGGGGAATCCCAAGGCGTTCCCAGGCCAGCCGAGAAACATAGTCCTTCCAGCGTGTCCTGGGTCTTCCCCTGGGCCTACTCCCGATGGGACATGCCCGGGACACCTCACCAGGGAGGCGTCCATGAGGCATCCTAACCAGATGCCCCATCCCCACTGAACCCCCCGAGGGGGTTCAGTGGGGGTGTCAACAACCAACGTTTGTAGCCGAGGATCAGACCGCCAGGGTCCCCGCCCTCGGCCACCACCCATCCCACATTGCATCTGACCCCTTTGGCCCCTCCTTGGTGGTGAGCCCATGGGAAGGGGGACCCACGTCTCCTCTTTGGGCTGTGCTCGCCAGCATGCCCCACCTCCGGACCTGGCTCCAGAGTGGGGCCCCGGTGACCCGCGTCCGGGCAAGGAAACATTTAGTCCATTTATTGTACTCGTCATAAGGGGTCTTTGGGCTGCACTTTGTCTGGTCCCTCACCTAGGACCTGTCTGCCTTGGGTGACCCTACTAGGGGCATGAAGCCCCTGACAGCATAGCTCCTAGGATCATTGGGACACTCAAACCCCTCCACCGCGGTAAGGTGGCAGCCCAATGAGAGTCCAGTGGTTTAATTATACCAGATTCTCAGAATTTTCACAGCTTCAAAAACTAACACATTCAGACGCAGCCGGTAGATGGGCTACAACTGTCGTATTCCTTGGGTCAAGCCATTTCTGAACCTGAGCCAACATATGAAGCATCTCAACTGGGCCAAGGAGAAGAAGGGTTGGACCATTGGCCAGTGGTCCAAGGTCCTCTTTTCAGATGAAAGTAAAGTGTGCCTTTCATTCGGAAATCAAGGTCCATGGGTTTGGCGGAAAAAGGTTAAGGAACAGAATCCATACTGCTTGAGGTCCAGTGTGAAATATCCACAGTCAGTCATGATTTGGGGTGCAATGTCCAGTGCAGGTGTTGGTAAACTCTGCTTTCTTCAATCCAAGGTAACCGCAACCAGCTACCAGAATGTTTTAGAGTACTTCATGATTCCTCCTGCTGAGGATCTGTATGGACATGCAGATTTCATCTTCCAGCAGGACCTGCACATTGCCCATGTTGCCAGAAGCACCAAAACCTGGTTTGATACCCATGCTATCACAATGCTCGACTGGCCAGCCAACTAGGGGTGGGCGATATTGCCAAAAAATGATATCACGATATATTTTTTGAAATACCCCGATAACGATATCACAGACGATATTTCACATTTTCTCCTTTTACTGAATCAACCAAACAAATGTGTAATTTCAAAATGACTTTTCATAAACAGTCACCAGAATACAAAAAAAATATCATATTTACCGTATTCGTCGGCGTATAAGTCGCACCTTTTTGCCTACATTTCTAAGCCCTGCGACTTATAGGCCGGTGCGACTTATACGTCGATTTTTCCAATATTTTGGTCATAATTTGACTTTGGTCTAAAACTCCAAAAATGGTGCAGTACCAGTTTCGGCCGCTATGGGCGCTAAGAAACCCTTTACAGTACCTACACTGTTGACATCTGCCTGAAGCAGGTGGAGCAGCAGGAGCTGAGGTGGGGGAGGAGGAGGAGGAGGAGGACTCTGGCAGCCCCGGTGAGGAAGATGAAGCAGCGCTGAACCCCATTCATCAGTCGCTGGCAGAACTCTTCGCCAGTGATGCAGAAGATGAAGACTTCAATGGTTTTGAATAAATAAATAAAAACCATAAAATAAATACAGTATCTGTTTCTGTCATCATTTTAAACTGAGACACGTTTTTTACTGTAATGTCAGCTAATAAAAATATATTTTTATGTGTTTATCTTTAAAGATAAATGATGAAACACAAAATATACAAAAATTATGTTCATTTATTAATGAAAAGTTCAACTAAGACACATCAAACAAAATACTGTAGTTTTTATGTGATAATCTTGTCAAAAGTCCTTCCAAACAATTTGGCAGCCAGTCCAAAATAATGTTCATTTATTAATGAAAAGTTCAACTAAGACACATCAAACAAAATACTGTAGTTTTTATTAGGGCTGGGCCATATCATATCGTTACCGGTAATACCGGTATAAAAAGCTTGCCCGGGCAAAAAACTTATATCATGATATGCTAATTTCATGACGTAATACGTCAGGGCGCCCCGCCCCTTAACACCCGAGCGCTTTTAACAACTGCGCACCTCCCCTCCAACAGTCTGTAGTGGTGTAAAACGCTAATTAGTTACTGCTAAAATGTTAAAAACAACGCGCGCGTCTCAGCTTCTCTCCCCCCCTGCTCTGTAAGCACAGACAGCTGTCCCCCCCTCCCCCGCCCCGCGCTGCTCCGCTCTGCTCCGAGCAGCCGCGGTGCAGCGTGTCCACCTCTGTAAACTGTTAAACACGCGCGGCTCCACTCACTCCATCAGACACAGTTCAGTTTAAAAAATGAATCAGTAGAGGAATCACACATTCTTGCATGAACAGATGAAGCTGAAACATGAACAAGTTTCACGTCAGCTGATCAACTTGTAGAAGTTACAGCTCATTTAAAGTGGAACTAAACCCAAAATTAACTTTTTTAGCTGATAAACTCCCTAGAATGTGTTTAAAATGTTATCTAGCACTATGGCTGTGTTTATTCTCACATAATTGTGTGTATCTGTGTAAATCGGCAATATTTGGTCTAAAAACGTGTTTACGGTAGTTCTATGGGTTGAACTGGTGACTTACACCTTAATTTTCTTATTTGTCCAAACGCTCATGTGTGACATGTCTGCTCATGTGTGACGTCACACAGGTGGTTCAAGCAGAGCCAATCCCCTGCAGAGATGAGAAGTGCATACCTTATACAGTATGGAAGTGCTGCATTTCACTCCTGAAAAGCTTTTTCTTTTCTTTTTTTTTCTTCTTTTTTTAAAGCCTTTGGTTTTGGATGGAATGGGTGGAATAGATAAATTCATCTACATGTTTATTCTTTGTTGTTGCTTGGTGTATGTTGTTGGCTAGAGGTTTAATTTGTTTTAGGTTGTTGCTGGTGGAGGCGTGAACAAAAGCACATATAATTTGTTGTATGTTTCATTTATGCTCAAAAAATCTTAAGCTTAATTGTATTTAGGCTAGTTGTTTTAGGAAACTACACCTGCACTTTAAAAATGATCTGTTATTTAGATTGAAAAGTCTGCACAAAATATAGATAAAAAAACACCACAAAAACTAAAGTGCAGGTGTAGTTTTACTTGGAGACTAAATACTTAACTAAATAAAGTAATTTCAGTCAAATTAGCCCTTGTTGTTTTTTAAAATTTTATATAATACTGCAAAGCAACATGTTAAGTTAATTTTGTCAAATAAATACTTTTTTTTTTTTTGGGTTATATCACGAAATTTATCGTTATCGTGATATACTCTGAAATATCACGATATAATTTTTGAGCCATATCGCCCACCCCTAGTTTTTATGTGATAATCTTGTCAAAAGTCATTCCAAACAATTTGGCAGCCAGTCCATTTTGGGCAAAACACCAGTTCACGTGAGGTGCGACCTATAGGCCGGTGCGACTTATACGTTGATTTTTCCATTTATTTGGGCATAATTAGGTTGGTGCGACTTATACTCCGGTGCGACTTATACGCCGATGAATACGGTAACAAGCAAAATAAATAAATATTTTAAAAAATTGGCTGACAGTTTGAATCAGCTACCAAGTGCAAAAAGAATAACTTTTTTTGTAAACTTCAAGTATGTTAACAATTCTTGATCTGTTTGTAGAACAATATCTTTGAAGAAATAGTTTTATCCACATCTTTTAAACAGGAAGAATGTGCAGTTAAGAGAGATAGTAAAACAAAAAGCACATTTTCTTTAGAATTAAGAAGTTTTCGTAGTGCGCAGGATGTTTGTGCTTTAATTAATGGCTAAACAAATTCGACATGTTTCCTCCCTTACCCGAAACAACGTGCTTGCATGACTTGCAGAACATGGTCGTCTGATTCACATCTTCTTTTTTATAACCGAAGTAATTCCAAACAACAGAAGTTGCTCCTTTTTTAGGAATTAAATCGGGAGGTAGTTCCGCGACACTCTTGTGGACTTTCAAGAGTGGAGGAGCGCGGTGCCAAGTTCCTTCATGTTCCCAGCAGCAGCGCGAGCTCCGGTGTTTGTGTGTGTGTGTGCGCTCCGTGTGTGCGCGCGCGGTGGTTCAGCACACAGAGTGGCTGCTGGGAGGAGTTCGGGTTCCTTTCCTCGTTTCTGCAGCATCTGTTCATTATCAAGAGCTGATCAAGAGCGCGCATCCTCAGTAAAAACACGCAACGCACACACATGGCTCAGTGCTGCGCAGGTTAGATGCAGTCAAATGACGTCATCATAGGATGCCGCGATATCATTTTTTTCACCGGTGTCAAAAAATCCACCGGTATTATCGTAAACGAGACGATATGGCCCACCCCTACAGCAAACTCACCGGATCTAAACTCCATTGAGAATCTATGGGGTATTCTCAAGAGGAAAATGAGAGACACCAGACCCAACAACAAAGAAGAGATGACAGCAAGCATTGAGGAAATCTGGGCTTCCATAACTCCCAGGCATTGCCACAGGCTGATTGCCTCAATGCCACATCGCATCGAGGCAGTGATTAAGACAAAGGGATACCCAACCAAGTATTGAAGACGACATATCGTTTTGAAAGTACCATACTTTGATTGATTTGTTGTGATCATAATTTCTTTCTTGTTTTCTGTAAAAACTGAGAAGTAGTGTGGGCCGATTTCTCCACAGTATAGGTAGTCCTCGACATAGGAACCTCTCGACTTACGACAACCCGGACTTACGAACGCGCCCCGTTGAAAAGCATAGAATCGAGTTACGACCGAAATGCGTAATTATGTCACTTGAAATCGTCATCACGGCGGAAATTTACATGATGTTGAGGGGGGTGGTGGCAGGTGGTGGGGGTTACCTTGACGCTTGACAATGGAAAATTACCGCGTACTGCATGGTCTCGGGTGGAAGGGGGGAGCAACGGATGGATACATCCATACTTTACCTGAAACAAATGCGGAGTGATACAGGTTCGTCAAGGTATTTAAGGGAACGGCGGGAGCTGAGCCTCGTGGTGAGTTTTTGGCGACTGAACGAGAGAAAGTGCGATTTTTTTCCAGCGAGTGTTAGCAAGCCAACTTCTGAAAAGTGAAATATTGCCCCAAAAAGAGCGTCATCTACGGATGGGAGCGCGGCAGGGGGGTAAGAAACGTAAAGCTATTACGATGGAGGTGAAGATCGAGATCTTAAAATAGTCTGATCAGGGATTAAAGCCGACTGTGTCAACGATCTTAAAAGACAAAGATAGGATTCATCAACATGTTCGTGGCTCTGCGCCCATGAAGTCAACAATTATCCAGAGTCCCCAGGGCCACCCGAACAGGATGAGCCACTCACCCACTCCCCAGATCCGACCAAAGGGGAGAACCGGAAGAGCCTCACCAGCGACTACCATACTTTTCGGCGTATAAGACACAGTTTTTTTACTCATTTGAATGTCCTGCGGATTATACGCAGACGCGTCTTATTTATGGATTTTTTTCCCATATTTTTAGACCCATTTTTGGCTCTGATATCGCCTTTTTTCATTTTGGGCAAAAAATGGTGCAGTACCACTTTTGTCCGCTAGGGGGCCACTTCCAGAGGAGTACACCAACTGTTTCTAGCTCACGTGTACGAAAAAAGCCTCCTCTGGTCGGACTGACCCTGTCGTTGCCCGGCCTCCTGCTCTGGAGCTAACCACTGTTAGCTGTGTTGTTAGCAGTTTTTTTTTAGCAAGATAACTCATAAACACATCGCGGATTTTCTTGAAACTTACAGAGCGTAATTATTTGGTGGTCATTTACAAACTGTTAACTGCAAAAGATATTTAGAGCTAAAAAAAAAGGCACTTTTAGCTTTGCTGTTAGCGGTATAGCTACCGCAAACAGATACCTACTGTTTAGATAAACAGCTCTTAAACCACTCGACAGATATTTTGTAGGCTTACATTGTGTAATTATATGGGTTTCATTTACAAACTGTTGCCCTGTATTTGTATTTACATTTGAGATAAAATTCAAATTTTTATTTGGTTTTAGAGACGGAATCGTCTCGTAGCTTCGGTTTTATTTCAGTTTATATTGTTATAAATAATAATAATAATAATTAATTCAATTTATAACGCACTTTTCATTACTGAAAATCTCAAAGTGCTACACATATATTGAATGCTACACACATTCATAAACCGGTGGCGGCAGACTACCATGCAAGGTGCTTTCCAGTCCTACCGGGAGCAACTCAGGGTTAAGTGTCTTGCCCAAGGACACAACGACACATGGTGCGGGTCCCGGGAGTCGAACCGCCAACTTTCCGATCGGGAGACGACTGCCCTTACCACTACGCCACGGCCGCCCACTCGGTGGATATTTTTCTGCTTACAGAGTGTAATTATATGGGGTTTCATTTACAAACTGTTGACCTGTATAAGACATTTGAGATAAAATTCAAATTTTTATAATTTATTTTATAGTAGCGCACGCTACCATTTGGAAGACGTCAAACCGAAACAATTTAAATTCAGTAGATTTGACCATTTCGTGAATTGATTAAGGAACGGTTAAGCTCAGGAACCCTTGTGCTATAATGTAAGCTAAGAAATGTTTTTTTCTCAGCAAAGAAATAATAGTTTTTACCATGTTAATTGTAAAGTCCTTCCATGCTGGCTCACTTCTGTGGCCGCCATTTTCAGCAGGGCAAATGAGGCGCTGACGCGTCGCGTAGCGGTGACGCATAATAGATGCGACTTATAGGGCGAAGCGGCTTATTTATGGATTTTTACAAATTATTCCCAATAATTGGACAAAGCGGCTTATACACAGAAGCCTGTAACGCCGAAAAGTACAGTACACACAATGACCCCCCAAGGCCAACAGCGACAAACTCACAGGCCCCCGCCGGAGCCCGCTGCAGGAGCCCGCTGCACCGACGTAGCCCCAGGCCCAGACACCAAGGTCCGGGCACCGTGGATGCCCACCCCTCAGGCCAAGACCCGATAGGACCCGAGCCCCACCAGGCAGCCACCAGGCCGAGCCAACTCATGCCCAAGCGCCCAACCCCGACAGCAAGGGCCCCAAGCACGCCCGCAGGTAAAGGGACACCCACCCGGGGGCCACGTGGTAGGAGTGCGACACCAAGTAGCCTCAGATGTAACAGAAGCCGTTTACGCATTGGCCGGCCCTCCCCGGCTCTCCCAGCTTCTAACCCGGGTTCGGCGTCTTCGCATTTACCTTTTCCGCCCGGGATCCACCCTTGTTCTGGAACCATCTTCACCGTGGTTCTATCGGGCCGAGCCCGACGGAGCCAGTTCACGTCATGTACTGCTCTCATTTGATTCGTTGTTTGCAGCAGGGGCGGGACTCATTCAAACAACCTCAGCGCGAGGGTTGAATTTCATTCAAATTTAACTACAGAAACGAGAAACCCCTAAAACAATTGTTAGCTGAATTAGTTTTTCTGAGTTAAATTTTTGTTAATAACTGATCACAAATCAGCTTATGTTACAACGTAAATAACACGAAGCGCACACCCATTTCCGCCTTTCAGCGCGACCTGAATGTCATTAAACAATAACTAATATTGTCTAACTGTTGCGCGCAGCCAGGGTTTTAAAATATAACGAATAATCTCTAACTTTTACGTGCAGCTAAAATGTTAAGAGGAGTGATTCCTATATGGGTAAGGTGGACACCTGAAAATCCAGTCTCGCCCGAATAGCTCAAAGAGTTAATGCACTGCTGTTTTGACCGGGAGAAGTGGGTTCGCTTCCCGCCTGGGACAAAGTTATTTTTTTTTTATTTTTTTATTGGAGTAAATAAAAAGGAGTTTGTTAACCAAACAAACTCCTTTTTATTTAAAAGAAAATGTGAATAAAGAAAAAAAAAGTAAAATAACTTTGTCCCAGGCGGGAAGCGAACCCGCTTCTCCCGGTCAAAAGAGCAGTGCTCTAACGCTTTGAGCTATTCGGGCGGACTGGATTTTCAGGTGTCCACCTTACCCATATAGGAATCACTCCTCTTAACATTTTAGCTGCACGTAAAAGTTAGAGATTATTCGTTATATTTTAAAACCCTGGCTGCGCGCAACAGTTAGACAATATTAGTTATTGTTTAATGACATTCAGGTCGCGCTGAAAGGCGGAAATGGGTGTGCGCTTCGTGTTATTTACGTTGTAACATAAGCTGATTTGTGATCAGTTATTAACAAAAATTTAACTCAGAAACACTAATATATATATATATCCAGCTAACAATTTTTTTTTAGCGGAGTCTCCTCTCTTAAAACACGAACACTCCACCCACGTGAAGAGAGCACCCCACCCACTTCCAGAGAACTGCCCACCCACTTCAAGGCGGCTCTGCGGCAAATGCGTAATGAACGCGGGTGGCCCAGAGCCACCCAGGGGCGGCCCGGGGCATTGAGGGCTGGCCAATGCGAAAACGGCTAAAGACTCATGTTCGTGCTGCTGTTTGTAATGACGTTTTTCTATTACTCTAGGGCTTAGTGTATTTCTAGTTGGATGTTTTTCTTAGTTCATATCCTAGATGTTATTACGGTTTTTCTCTTGCATTTGTTGTTGGATGTAACTGGGACCCTGTGTACATAATCTCATTTCATCACATGTACTACATGCGGTGCAAATGAAAATAAAGACTCTCTGACTCTGACTCTGATGTTTTGTATGTGTTTTCCAGTCATCCTCAGTACCTTCTCTTGGTCAGCACTCGCTCTGCCCCGCCCACCTGCACCTGTTACTTGTCGCCACTTGTCTCAGCAGCCACAGTCTGTTTATTTGCTCAGCCCTCACTTACCAGCAGTCTGGCATTGTGCTTCATTCAACACCGTTCAGATTATTTCTGTAGCTCCAGGTCATAACAGAAGTCGTCTCAGGCACTGAACAGAAACATTCACACATTCTAAAAGTAAAAGTTCTCTACGGAAGGAAGCAGCAGGTTGTGTTGAGACTTCACTTCTCACAGCCTCCCATCCTGAGCAAGCTCAAAGGAGACAGTGGAAAGAAAAAACTCCCTTTAACAGGAAGAAACCTCCAGAAGAACCAGACTCAGGACGAGTGACCATCTGCTTTGACTGGTTGGTTTGAGAAGACAGGAAGGAAGTAGAAACAGACAAACACAGAATGACAGGTCCAGGTGTAGTTTCTATAGTCCAGGTGTAGTTTCTATAGTCCAGGTGTAGTTTCTTTAGTCCAGGTGTAGTTTCTATAGTCCAGGTGTCGTTTCTATAGTCCAGGTGTAGTTTCTATAGTCCAGGTGTCGTTTCTATAGTCCAGGTGTCGTTTCTATAGTCCAGGTGTTGTTTCTATAGTCCAGGTGTAGTTTCTATAATCCAGGTGTCGTTTCTATAGTCCAGGTGTAGTTTCTATAGTCCAGGTGTCGTTTCTATAGTCCAGGTGTCGTTTCTATAGTCCAGGTGTCGTTTCTATAGTCCAGGTGTAGTTTCTATAGTCCAGGTGTAGTTTCTATAGTCCAGGTGTAGTTTCTATAGTCCAGGTGTAGTTTCTATAGTCCAGGTGTAGTTTCTATAGTCCAGGTGTAGTTTCTATAGTCCAGGTGTCGTTTCTATAGTCCAGGTGTAGTTTCTATAGTCCAGGTGTAGTTTCTATAGTCCAGGTGTAGTTTCTATAGTCCAGGTGTAGTTTCTATAGTCCAGGTGTAGTTTCTATAGTCCATGTGTAGTTTCTATAGTCCAGGTGTAGTTTCTATAGTCCAGGTGTAGTTTCTATAGTCCATGTGTAGTTTCTATAGTCCAGGTGTAGTTTCTATAGTCCAGGTGTAGTTTCTATAGTCCAGGTGTAGTTTCTATAGTCCAGGTGTAGTTTCTATAGTCCAGGTGTAGTTTCTATAGTCCAGGTGTAGTTTCTATAGTCCAGGTGTAGTTTCTATAGTCCAGGTGTAGTTTCTATAGTCCAGGTGTAGTTTCTATAGTCCAGGTGTAGTTTCTATAGTCCAGGTGTAGTTTCTATAGTCCAGGTGTAGTTTCTATAGTCCAGGTGTAGTTTCTATAGTCCATGTGTAGTTTCTATAGTCCAGGTGTAGTTTCTATAGTCCAGGTGTAGTTTCTATAGTCCAGGTGTAGTTTCTATAGTCCATGTGTAGTTTCTATAGTCCAGGTGTAGTTTCTATAGTCCAGGTGTA
>JBBPBX010080494.1:0-16157 GCA_038048925.1 Garcialebias charrua | reverse complement strand
CAGATGGAGCAGTGAGGACCTCAGGAGCGAAGACCCCCGATGAGACGAGGACCCCCGATGGAGTGAGGCCTCCAGATGGAGCAGTGAGGACCTCAGGACCCAGGACCACCTCGAGAACAGAGTCTGTGGAGAGAGAAAAAGACACTGCCTCTGATGGGCCCGGTTGGTCGGCGGCTGGTGCAGGATCCAACGTAGCAGGAGCTGGAACCCGCTTGGGAGCCGGCACAGGAGGCACCAGCCTGGGAGCCGGCACAGGAGGGACCAACCTGGGAGCCGGCACAGGGGGGACCAACCTGGGAGCCGGCACAGGGGGGAACAACCTGGGAGCCGGCACAGGGGGGAACAACCTGGGAGCCGGCACAGGAGGGAACAACCTGGGAGCCGGCACAGGAGGGAACAACCTGGGAGCCGGCACAGGAGGGAACAACCTGGGAGCCGGCACAGGAGGGGCCAGTCTTGTAGCTGGTACCGGAGGGACCAGTCTGGGTGCTGGCACCGGAGTTGGCGAACTGGAAGAAACATCCAGCTGAGCAGCAGGAATGGAACCAGGCTGAGAAGCTGAGGTGAACACCAGTCCTGTCTCAGCAGGGGTAGAACCAGTCCAGGAGGTGCGGCCAGGTGAAGCTGCTGCTGCCGAGCTGCCAGGTGAACTTGTAGGTGCAGCTGTCATGGAAACCAAACTTGGTGCAGCCGTCATGGAAGACCTGGGGCCTCATGTACAAAGACTTGCGTAGATTTCTTACTGAAAAGTCACGTACGGACAAATCCAGAAAAGTGTCCACGCACAAAAAAATCCAGAATTATCAAACTGTGCGTACACCTGAATCCACGCACATTCCTTATGTACAACACAATTGACGTGGAACTGAGCGCACGTGAGACACCTCCCCTGACACGCCTTCATTTACATATGTTAAACAGATGCTAATTACTTCCTGCATGTGTGAAGGACATGTTTGTTTGATCCCTGCGCGATCAGAAATGATTTCTAGATTCGGGAATATAATGAATTTAATATAATATGAGTGAGGACAAACATCCTAAGTAAGAATAGTAATAAAATGTGTTCATCATGCAAAGAACGAGTGATTGTGTGTCGGTTCGCGCACCCTGCTGTGGTGCGCGAACCGGCTCATTCATTCATTCTGTGTGGAAATATTAACTTTGCGCACGAGTTTATTACCATTATTACTGTAAACACAGAGGAACTTACTTGGATGTTTGCTAGAACATAGATCTTTGTTTATGTAGATGATGTGAAGAAACGAGTCTGTGCGTCTTGGTGGAGACATTTCATGACATCACGTGATGTTGGCGTCTCCAGACGCTGCGCCCTCCGCAGCCCTGTGCGCAGTCTGTCTGTGAAGCTTTTACTCTCCTACAAGTTATATAAGGTGTACTTTCACGTGTCATTTTGGAGAAATCTACAATAAACGCAGATAATGAAACACCTCCAGCTGCCGTGTCGACACCGGTGAGGGTGCGCGCGCGCTCCAAGCGCGACCACTCAGCCTTTGGAAACATATGGATGAGACCATTCTATTGGACATGATCCGGCTTTGTGTGGACTGGACTGCACAGTCCCGATCGACCTGCAGCTCCCTCATAGCTCGGGAACAGTTTGACCGCTGCTTCTGTATGCACGCGTGATGCACGGCTCCCCAGAGCGCAGCAGCAGTGCCAAACTGAAAAATTATTATTTCTGAAAACGGCTGATAAGCCATATCCTAGATCGGAAAATTATATCTGTTTCTAAATAAATGCTCTGCGTGTTACACTATTTATTATAACCTCCAGTAAGGCTGAATGAATCCGTTCCTGTTAAATTTATTTTTGGCACAACTTTGCGCGTGCTTTATTTCACTGCGTCATGTGGATGTAATACTTGTTAATCGTGTGTTTGGAGGGAATATTAATCATTTTCACATCATGAACAGTTAATAATAATAATAATATTAATAATAATTATGAATTCAATTTATAACGCACTTTTCATTAATGGAAATCTCAAAGTGCTACAAGGTGCAACATATTTGAATGTCAATAAGACAAATAATAAAACAATTAAAATCAACAACAGTATCAACTAAGATCAAAAGTAGAATCATGAGGAGTAAAGTATGCTCGGTTGAAAAGAAAGGTCTTCGAGCCGCTCTTAAAGTCAACCACAGATTGTGGGGCTTCAGTTTCACAGCGGCACCTGTAAGTGTCGCCAAAGGAAATATAACCACAGAAACGTGCGTACGCAAGCAGGGGAGCATCCGTGAATTTGTACGTGCATGCGCAGGTATTCCCGTTCATATCAGATTTGATACATACGCCACTTTGCGTGGAAAGTGACGTGCGCAATGTTTTTGTGCGCACGCATGGTTGATACATGAGGCCCCAGGAACCCAAATGTGGTGCAGCTGACATACAGCTCAGAGTTGTGTCGGGCTGAGCAGCTTCTGGAGAGCCGACAGGTGAAGAAGGAGCAGAGCTGACAGGTGTGTCAGGCTGAGAGGGAGCCAACAGACGTGAACGCAGCACGCGTCTCTCTGACCATGCCTGCTGGAAACGCTGCCACGCCCCCGGCGAGCAGTCGCTGTCAGCTCCAGTGAATGAGGAAATCGTTTCCTCTGCAGCGATCAGTCTGTCCCACAAAGTACTGGAGCTGACTTCCTCCTCCTTTACGTTAAGCACGCCGGTGCGCACAACTTCCCCCTCCAGCAGAAGTCTCACCGGCTGAGCCCCGTCAGACCCTCCGTCTGCCGGACCGGCAACAGGGCTGACGTACGCCCCCCCCTTTGAAATTCTCCTCGGCTTCTCTGACAGCTGGCGAAGAGAGTTGGAAGGTGGGCGGGGCTGGGGTTCGGAGAAGCCGGCTCGGTTCTGCCGTCTGTTACTCCTGCGGCGAGCCCGGAGGTGTGTTGGAAACTCCTCCAGGACAACAGGAGTTATTTTGTGAGTCGCTGCCGCATCTTGAGGTGGTGAGGAAAAAGGCTCCAACCTGATCGCCAGGCGAGTCCCCACGAACGAGTTCCTCTTCCTCAACTCTTCCTCGCGGTGAGCAGTCCTCTTCGCCTCTCGTACAGCGTACTCGAAGAGGGTGATCATCCTGCCGGGTTTGCTGTCTTGAATGGTCGGGTGATAATGTCAGGGAGTGGTGTCCGGTGAAGTGAGCAGAAACCCAGAATGCAGGCAGGCAGGACTCAGAAACGTAGATATTAAAATAATGAAACTTTTAATGAACAAATCAAGATGCTGACAGGGCAGCTACTTACATAAATAATGACCTCATCAGATAGGAGGGAAACTCAGACAATCACCCGACAAATGCAAAGGCCAAAACGCCAACTTAAATACAGTCTAAGACTCATTAAGCAAACACAGGACACCTGTACCAAGCCGGGTGTAGGGATGGTTAGCGACCAACAGAGGGAGACAAAACACAGAAAACAGCCATCCCTACAACACCCTAGTAATCTTTATTGTTACAGGAACCAGGACTCTCCGGAACTCTTTTTTTCTTCTTTGGCTCACACACACACACACGTTGGCCTTGTATTTCAACAAGACAGACAACATACAAGACTGACCAGCTCAACAAGCACGCGAGACTCTGACACCAGAAAAACTTCAGCAATGAAAAAATTTTTTTTTTTTTTTTTTAGAACCTTTTGAGTGTGAGATAAGATTGGTATGTGTGTTGACTCCTCACGCAAGAAACCTCATTAATTTAGAACATGAAAAAGATTTAGTATTCTGTGACTACTTTTTTATTTTTATTTTATTTAACTAGTTGGTTTGGAACTCTATCGAATTATTATTATTATTATTATTTTTATTTATTTATTTATTTATTTATTTATTTTTTCAGCAAAAGTCAGCGCGTTCATTTAAAAAACTCTCACCCTAGTCCCGCCCTTACTTATTTAATCTCGAATTATAAGTAAGTCTAAATTGTCACTGTTTTTAAGCTAGTCACCACTTTAGCAAGTTTACAGTTAACTTGGTCTCAGAGTTACAGGGTCAGCGGCGAATAAATTATTTATTTATCCTAGAACCCCGACCCCTCTGTTCCAGAAGCCCGTCGGCTCTCTGGGAGGCTCGACCACTGCGTGTTTTACCTGGGACTTGGGTATTATTATTTTACTTTGACTGGAGTCCAACACACTGAATAAATTTGCCTATAAAAATTCCCAATCACAGATTTTGTTTAAACAGGAATCTGCCTACCTTTTTTTGTTGAGATGACAGGTCACTGATCAGTGTTCTGGACTCCCCCTTCCTGTCCGTGTGCAACCATCTCGGTGGAACCTCCAATTGTTGGCTTAATATTCTTATTCGCCCCAGAATTCGTTGTTTGGTTCACTTTGGATCAAAAAGGAGAGATACACTTAAAATACGACAAACGCACACAATTTAAAGTTCCAAAAACCAGTTTAATTAATCATAAGTTTTAAAAAAGGGTCACAGAATACATTTGTTCTATTTCTTCAACAACCATTATATTTGTTTAAAAGAAAACCAGGGATAAAGAGTGGGGAGAGAGGGGAAGGAAGAAAGAGACATTTGAATGCGCATTCAAGGAGACATACAACCTGAGAGTTTCTCCCTCGTAGCTTGTTCCTGCGTTGCTTCTCTGGAGGAGGAAGTCTGCTTCTTATATTCTCCACTGTTGCCCATCCCTAAGCTCATGCTACAGGAATGTTTTTCTATCCTCGACTGATACCTAAACTCATGCCACAAGAATGTTTTTCTTACCCCTCTAGGTTGAGTGGAAAGTCCCTGCTCATACAAACACTTGCCAGACCGGAAACACAAGGATGTTCTTCTTACCCCTCAAGGTTGAGTGGAAAGTTCCTGTAGTTGTTTTGCACAAACACTTGCTAAACAAGATATGCTACTGTTTGCATCAACTTGTAGCAAAGGAGCAAATGAAACAGGAAGGCAAAAATATATTTTATTTGACAACAGTGCTCAGAGCTACCTTTCTGAACTCCCGACCCACGGGGAGAGAAAAAGAGAGGGGCAGATCCTCCCGGAGCTTTTGCTAAAAATCTGCTATAAATCATGAAATCATGAAATATCACATTTAGTGTTATTTCTCAACAATATAAATAAACGCTCCTGTATTATTTTTAAATAAACAAATAAATAATGGCGAGGCAATTTGAAAACATGGTGAGTCATGGACTTTAAAGAATTCAAAAATGGAAGGAGGAAAATAATGATTACTGTATTTTTAGCCTGTATGACATATTTATGGATTGCTTTTCTTCTTAAACTTGTCACAACAAGCTATCTGAAGATTAAATATGAAACAAACATTGAGGCGCTGAAGTTAGAACAGTTTTATTTAGATACAGCAGTTAATAGAGTAATAAACGAATTCTCCACCTCCTCAGGAGTTGGTGCTGGGTTCCTGAAACACAAAAATAAGCATTACATTAAAACGGTTTACACTTCTCCATTTTAACAGGACGAGATCATTTTCTACAGCGTGAATGTGGGTGAAATGAAAAAATAGAACTTCAGCTCAGCGCTGAACGAGGGTCTGGTTTTAACCAGGCTAGAAGGCCTCAGGACTGGTAACAGTTTTTTGAATAAACAAATAAAATATTTGCGGATAGTTCGAGATAAATTAATTAGGGCCGAATGAACCGTCACAATTGGAAGGATTGATCAAAAAGGATTATGACATTCTATCTCAATAATTTTAGGTTATAACACTTAGACAAACGGGAAAGTTGGAAAATTGCAGTGAACCTCCCGTTAGCATAGCATAGGCTGCCTAACAGCGGACATTTTATAACTTTGTAACGGTAGACAGCTCACATCGGATTCGCTAACAAAGCGTACAGTGGCGCGTCGTGTAGATAAACAATATCGACTTTAAATAATCCAAAGTTGGTTTTGTAGACGAATTTAGCAGCTAACAGCAAAGCTAACGAGCCACTAGGTCCGACTGGTTCACGAGACGTAGTCTTATAATTTGTGTAAAGGACGTGAGGAGGGAGAACCGAACCCATCATACTTACATTCTCCAATATAAGAAGCAGAGAAAGTGGATTACCAATCTGGAAGACGTATTTTTGTGAATAGCTCCAGTGAATGTACACGTCTTGTGAGCATCGACCGGGCAGGGTTGCCAGATCTCTAGACCGAAAGAAGCGATCAGCTCCTTCAAAACAAGCACAACTAAGCGACTCAATGTCCACAAGAAGCGAAAATAAAAACCCGCCACAAGCGGATGATCAAATTTGAAAGCGACTCCAGGGAAAAACAAGCCCAATGCCGCTTGAAATAAGCGGATTTGGCAACTATGGGGACGCAAAAGACAGTCGTTTCGTGTATAGCCTGAGCAGGGTTGCCAGGTGAGAAATGTAGGATTATCGTACACCCATCATAAACAAAATAAGTCACTCTATTGTTGAATACTGTAGCGTCTAACAGGCACTCACAGCTTTGTGGCGTCAGTACTGGGGGGAACCATAGACATTAATACGCATTATTGTCTGGGGGCAACTAAAGAGCTCTACAGAAAGTTTTGAGCCTGAGTATAATGGAGACCCCTGATGGACGAAAAAAGGTACTGCAGACAGGAGCATAATAATTTCTAGAAAAGCCAAAAACAGGTCGGAGTCACTTTTATTTTTTAATTTAGTCATCCAGTTGGGTTATTCGTTCTGAAACATTTAATAAAAGTAAAGGGATGCAGGTACAGAGTTTAATAACTGTTTGGAGTCAGATGAATAAAAGAAGAGGACAGATTGGGGTTTGAAGAAAAATAAATAGTAATAATAATAGTAATGAATCCAATTTATAACGCACTTTTCGTTAATGGAAATCTCAAAGTGCTAAGGAGGGAGTAGCCCTCACAGACAGGTCTTAAATAAATACATCTTTAATTTTAATCTATTGGGGACATAAATTGAATCTCAATTTATAATAAGTGGAGAGTTGGACTTTAAAAATCGACTAAGGGGTGGCAAAGACCCGCTAGGGGGTTTTAGTCGGCCCGCAGATGAATCTGAATTATAAAAAAAATAAAGAAAAAAAATAATAAACGCTATTTTCTTAAAAATCTGCAGTAATAAAACAGCTACGCTCGAAGCTCAATTTATGGGTTCACAGTTGCTTCCTAGATGTGGAAAATGGATTTAAAATTCATTCATTTCTAAATTTTGATGCACTTTTAACATGCAGGAAAGGGTTTTAACAGAACTGTTTTTTTGTATGTCCAGAAGCCCAGATTTAGCTTTTTTAGATTTCTCTACATGGATTATGGAGCATGCATCAGGGTATTTAACAAAACAGTTTGTTGAATAAATGTTTTAAAACGTGCAATCACTGATCATTTCTTTAATATGTAATGCACTTAAATGTTAAACTGAGTAAAAATGTAAAAGGACAATTAATTTAATGTTAATATTTTTATAATTTCTTTATCCTTTGCGCTAATACAAAGATAAAAGTGGACTTTTGGAATGAGTATTCTGGTCTGACCCCCTTGAGATCAGATTAAGCTGTATGCGGCCCCCAGATCAAAATGAGTTTGACACCCCTGGACTAATAGTTATATACCTGGAACAACAGGCCAAAATGAAAGAGCCCACATTTTACTTTGAATAAATGAGCCACTGAGCTTAATAATTTCAAATTGACAATTTAGGAGGGCATGAAAATACACACGATGCATAAATAAATCCAACAAGTAGGCAGATCTTAGAAGGCTCAAGGAATTTGCTAATTATCATAGACTGTACACTAGCAAGGGGGTCTTAGAAGACCGTAAATTATATTTTCTAAAATAAAAGTAGGCTACAGTATTTTTTGATTTCAGGGTTAAATTGATTATTTCACTTTTAGGTAAACTAATGTTTTGGATCTGTTGTGCAGATCAGATTAAAGATGCCTCCGTCGAAGGTTCCATAATAAAGATTGTTAACAGAAAATTAATTTGATCCTGGTCTGTTAATGATTTTTTAATTTTTTAATTTTTAATTTTTTAAATAGCCTCATTGAACAATGTTGATGGAACAAGAGTGAGTCTTATGAATCCCACCTCATCTATACAGAACACATAATGGTAAATATGCATTAAGATAGGCCTCTGTCAAAACACATGCAGCATCTGACTTTTGAATCTCAGCTACTGTGGTTATTGATCAGATCGGATCAGATTTAATATGAAGGTGTGTCCAGAAACTGACTCACTGTGACTTCACTGGGAAGAACAAACTCATATGCAACCTTGCTCAAGAACTTTGAGGGGCATACGCAAGGAACGACTGAAAACAACAAAGGCACCGAAAGAACAAAAGACTGTCCACAAAAACTTTCAGCCGAGCAGAGGCAAAGACTTTCTCAAAGAACTGTCAAAACATGGTCATCAGACACAAATGGCCAGGATATACGGTCCGGATTTGGGGGGTCCGGACGAGAATCAGAACCCAGTGAACGTCTCACTGGGGGCTGGAACAAGAGAAAGCTGAACACGTTCTCCAAACAGACAAGAGAACAAATGGTCCTGAAGTCACTCACACCAGCAAAGGCCGCACCCATATTGATCTGTGAGGATCTGTCGTTGATCTTAGCAGCCGGGATCAAAACTACAGTTGCTATGATAAATTTTTAATGAAACACATAGGCGACATTTAGGGCCTGCTAGCGCGGGCCTCATGATTTTTAGTTATACTGTGCTCAGGTGGATCTGACGACTTGCTTCTTCTGGTTCCTGTAACTCTGTGGTGAAGCGGAAGGGGAGCAAGGGAAATGATCCTAGCTCCTGACCCCAAAACGAGTTAACTTTTATATTTTTGTTTCTGCAGTTATCCTTGGCGGAGTGCATGTTGGGAATCTGATGTGTCACAAGGGGTACATTTTGGTAAATGATTATAATTTTAAAGAAAATGAGATGATATCGTAGATTATAGTTAGCTATATGGTTGTGAAAACCAAATTAGAGGTGGCAATAGGCTAGGTTTTAGGAAACATTTTTCTGGGATCCTGACATTAGTGTTCAGGTTAAAGGATGGTAAATTTAGACACAATTTCCTATTTATTAACCAAATAACTTTGGCATAATTGAAACAAGGTACAGTTTTGTTTCAAAAGGGGGTTAAGAGGTTGACAAATGTTCTTAGAAATAACTAATTAACTAAAAGATGGTAAATACATTTTAGTATACAAAGAATAATAAGGATAACTGATGAATTGGCGTTATAAACAAAGTTCACTTGCGTTGATATTGAGGCGGCATCGGTCTTGAACGTTTTATTTTCTTTAATCATGGCATGGGGGAAGGAGTATTGATGCAAGCATATTTCAAATGAGCAATTAACAATACTGTTTTTTTTTTCCCTCTGTGAAAGTGTGAAGCAGGATGGGGGACCCCCCTTGGAAATGTTTCCTGCCTGCAGGCTCAAACCACTCAAACCTGAAGTGGACCTGATCAGAGGATGTTTAGAAATATGATGGTTCTGTAGATTTATAGCAATTGACTTGACTAGACGACATGTGACTTATTGACTCAGGAAAAAGGAGTATAGAACTACAGGTGTACAATGTTTTGTGAATTATGCTCTGCCGCCGCTTGCTATGTTATTTTTTAATTATGCTCTGCCGCCGCTTGTGATGTTATTGTTATGTGTGTAATTTCTGCTATGAGCTGAGTGAAAAGGTACAGTATTTTTGTAAGTATGAACCGCCTTAAAACTACTCATAATTAACCCTAATGAAGATTAAGTCTCTTCCAAACCCAACTAACATGCATGATTCATTCTTTGTACTACTGATTTATAATTTATTGGGTGTTGTTTGCTGTGGCACATTCTGTTTATGATAGGTGGTTCCTGGAAATGCTCCAGCTGAGGGAGTTTTCTCAACGGAGTCCCGGGGAGGCAAGACCAGACAGCCCTGGTCAAGTACGGACCCGTGTGGGGTCGCTGAACGCACACCACAGGCAGTGCGTGTCAATGCCAGGGGATCCACACGGTTCAGTGTGCTCCAGCCCGTGAACCAGGAAGGAGCTAAAGGATTGGGCTGGACAACAAGAGGAGCTCGCATTCGAACTCTTGTACCTTGATAGACGAAAGTAGCCGAGTAAGTTGCGTGCGAGGCTCAGAAGGACTCTGTTTAATGGAGCCACTCGGTGCTAGGAATATGCACACATAGAACAGACACCTAAAACGATAAAAACACTACATATTAGAGTCTCACATTACACGAAGAAAACTCGGGAACATAGGAGGACATTCTCGAGCACCCAAGGGGAATGCCCCTGAGTACGTGTAAAAAGTATATTAATGTTTCTGTGATGATGATATAAATCTTGTGTTCTTTCTCTATTTTTGTGTGTTCAAGGGAGACACCTGCCTTGCCGCTGGAGGAGGAACTTGGAACTTAAGGTTCATAATTCTGCAATATTCTAAAGCGCTTACTATTATTATCGTTCATTGTTTGCATATATTTCCTTATATTCTACAATTTGCATATTAATAAATTGATTTAAAATGTGGTGGCCAGACAAAAGGGTCACTATGGTAGTTGGAATAAGTGGAATAAGTATGGTAATTTTGATTGTCCTCCTAGAACA
This sequence comes from Garcialebias charrua, assembly GCA_038048925.1. Lineage (NCBI taxonomy): Eukaryota > Metazoa > Chordata > Actinopteri > Cyprinodontiformes > Rivulidae > Garcialebias > Garcialebias charrua. The sequence continues at coordinate 5,575 of JBBPBX010080494.1, read as the reverse complement.
TTTTTGCGTAATCCCTGGGAAAAATGATTGTGAAGTTTATAGACATAAGAGGGAGTATGGCGCGCACCAAAAAGTCCTCAAACTAGAGTATATCGCAAACCAGACTACCACTTTCACGTTCGATTTATGCGATGTAATTGATTGTGCAGGCCAGAATATTTCATTCAGGCATGCAGATATATACATGTGTCAATGTCCACCTATGGCTTTACAATGCCCACAGAGCTGCGCTTGGGAGGAAATTGTACTATGTGCTGGCCAAAATGTCCAATGTAGCGGGGATAAGGTAGTTTTACAACAAGGGTACTGGGTACTTTCCCAGCCTAAGTCGGATCGGCCAGGATTTCACCAGTTTTGGACTAGCAAGTTCACTCTCCAGAGGGATTTCTCCCTCACCCAGAATCCGGTTTCCTTGTCTATTAAAGCGGTGTCCACTTTTGAAATGGACGAACATCCGTTCAATTTTCATGTTATGAGAGTGATAGTGAACTCCTATCCACCAAAATATGGGTCATTACGAATTGAAATGGTAAACACTATCAGCTCCCTAGGTAATTCTTCTTTTCCCCCTGTGACCCCGCATCAAACTTCAGACATAATCACCACCGATTACACAAAGTTAACTCCGGTCGAGGTAATCGCAATGTCTACCGGATATCATGACAATAATATATGGCTGGCATGGTTATCGGAGGCGGCAAAGCAGGCCTCGTTGTCTGAATGCGTGGCATGCGCCGCAGCACGCCCGCTGTTGTACACTGAGCCGGCTCCCTTGTTCCCAGAGGATACATGGGGGTTTGATTGCATGCTAAACTTGACCAGAACGCAGATGCACGCTAATTGTACAACCTTAAGTGAAGTGTTTCCCTTAGCCGGGAATCACACCAAAGCTGGCCCGTTCCATGCTACAAAACGCAATGATTACTTCTGTTTTAATTTCACGAGTCCAAATGCCAAAATAAATGTGGGCATGATTGACCCAAGCTGGTGCAATCAGACGAGGCCAGCGAGCACAGAAAAAGGGGATAGAAAAGTGATTGGCCCTCTTGTTAGATCGGGCTTATACTACTATTGTGGGGAAAGGAGATTACTCACTCGTATCTTGGACAACACCATTGGACTTTGTGCCATGGTACGTTTGGCAGCTCCTCTGGCTCTGATTGGTCCCAGATTGGAGATCCTGAACGAAACTGATCTCTCTCAAAATAGGAGAAGGAGATCTGCCAACTTTGACCCAACTGTTGGTTCACCTACTTATATTGACTCTATAGGCATTCCGCGAGGTGTGCCAAATGAATACAAACTGGCTGATCAGGTGGCAGCTGGGTTTGAGAGTTTTCCTATCATTTCAGCAGTGTTTCCTGTTACACCCAATAAAAATGTTGACAGGATAAATTATGTGCATTATAATGTTATGCGACTGTCCAATCTCACCAGAGATGCGGTGGAAGGTCTAGCTGAACAACTAGCGCCGACTTCCCTGATGGCGGTTCAGAACAGGATGGCATTGGATATGATTTTGGCGGAACGGGGCGGAGTATGTAGTATGTTTGGTGACCTTTGCTGTACATTTATTCCAAACAACACTGCTCCAGATGGCAAAGTCACAAGAGCCCTAGAAGGCCTGAGAACCCTCTCAGATGAAATGAAAAGTCATTCAGGCCTGGACAACCCACTGGACGATTGGCTGATGAAGATCTTTGGTCCCTGGAAACAGGTGTTCGTATCTATAATGGTATCATTGGCTATTTTCTTAGGCATACTTATAACCTGCGGGTGTTGCTGCGTGCCTTGTTTAAGGTCTTTGACGGTAAGACTCATCACATCCACTCTGGAAAAAAGGGACCCTGAAGTGATGAGACAACTGTTTTTGTTAAAAAACTATAACTTGGAGGATTTTGAAAAAACGGATTAAATATTGTATATATATGCGTTTTAACTGCGGTATTAGGTGTGTGATTTTATTTCTTTTGGGATGGACCTCAGCAGAATGAGGTCCAAAAGGGGGTTTGTTATGAAATAAAATAATTTTGTCTTTGTGTTTTCATTATATCGAAGAGGTTTTTCATACGATGTTAAAAATGATCAAGTTTCTCTCATAAAATGGTAAGGGTTTTCTGAGAGGAGACAGAATGTGAGCATCTACTCATGTGAGGCTTTGGGACTTAAGGAATGCTTGAAGTTGGGTCTCTTCTGGTCTTTGAGTGACTTGTGGCAGGGGGGGCCTTGGTGCCTTTTGTCAGTTTTATGACTTCACAGATTTATATGACTGGCAAGGAGACACTGGCCTCTTTGTTCTGGGTGTTAAGCCACACGTCCCCCATCAGCCTCATGTGAGTTGGAAAAAAGGTGTCCAGCTCTGAAAACTGTGTTCACTTGAAGGCGCAGAGAACATGGTTGCATAAAACGTAGTAAAACAATTAATACCTTGATCATAAAGCACTTGTGCATTAATTATATAATAGTTGTGAAGTAGTTTTCAATCAGATTAAAAGTAGAACTGTGTAAGGTCAGCCTGTATAAATAAAGGTTGAATGAATGAATATTATCCTTCACTCTTTTACCAAAAAAGAGTTCAGCCAGCTGAAAAAACAAATGGTATTTCCTCTATCAGTTAAGGGGGAGGGAAAATACCCCACCAGAGAGAGACAAAGAGGGTCTCTGTGATTGGTGGAAGGCAGGAAATATCCTGCAGGAGTATATAAACATGGGTATCCTCCTCCAGCGAAAAAGCAGAAGGCCCCGGGGTGAAGACAACTGGATTCAAATTAATCAGGTTGTATGAGGTCTTCCTTGAAACACATAAAATGTCTTTCCTTCCACCCTCTCTCCCCACTGTCTCCCTGGCTCTATTTTGAACAAATGTAATGACTTTTAGGAATAGGAAAAATGTATTCTGTGACTCTTTTTTAAACTTATGATTAATTAAACTGGTTTTTTGGAACTTTAAATTATGAGTGTTTGTCGTGTTTTCAGCGTGTTTTTCCTTTCTGATCCAAAGTGAACCAAATAACGAATTCTGGGGCGGATAAGTTTCAAGCCAACACCACACTAATAAACAGTAAATTTACAGTCCCAGCCTGAGCTGATTAAGTTGTAAAACTCCCCGTTAGCAGATTCATGGATGAAAGAGGCATTTGTGCCCGTGCAAGCAGATTCACAGGCGCGTAGGGGAGGGGGGTGAGGGAGGAGGGGAGGAGATGTCTCCTTCCCGGTACCTCTTTCCCTTCGTGTCAGGCACCAACAGGAAAGTGTTATCTTGTTCGAAGCCATAAATCTGAGTTCGAGCCAGCAGCTTGCATCTGCAAAACTGCTTTGGGCACATCCCCAGACCAGGTTCCTGTCTCCCTGGCTTTTACACTCACAAATGCAATAAATGAGAATAAAAATAAGAATAAAAAATATGTCTAATGGACAAACTGTTAACAATCAACCAACCAACAACTGCATTCCGGAGTCTCTTCAACAGCAGCACCGAACAAAACCAACGGAACAAACAGCAGCTCTGGACCAGAACCTCCAGAGGCCATCTGCGGCGGGGGGGAGGAGGGGGAGGGAAGGGAGGAGGGGAGCCCCATCTGCAGGAACCGTAGCAAATCAGTGGGGGAGACCGGCCGTGTGACAGCTGCATGTGCAGGCTCCAGCCAGCCCTCTGCATCCAACAACCCACAAAACAATATATGAAAATAAATAATCTTTCCCTGTTGCCTTTGTTTGCGTGTATGCAGCACTTTCCGGAGTACAGGTCGCAAGGGTCTAAGAAAAAATAAATAAATAAACAAAAGAAAGTAAAAAATAATAAAAAGATAAGAAAGTTATCCGAAAAAAAAATGGGTGCGACCTATACAGTGGAAAATACGGTAATGGACTTTAACTGGGAAGGGGAGGAAAAATGTGACTCTGACAGCGATCACAGGTCCCGGTTGTGAACATAATCACATGCACGGCAACCTGTGACCCCGGAGCGGCAACCCACTTTTACGGCAAAACCGTGTGCCGGATGAAAGCCCTGTGACTCGACGGCGACAGAGTCCCGGAGTTCACGATCAAGCCTCAGCCCCACAGTTTCCCGGAGTCCAAAGGAAAAGTGTCTCCCAGCCGACAGGCCGGAGCTCACAGAAGGGGGATGTGGGGGAAGGGCAAACTTAAAGGGGACCACATATTGGTTTTTTAAATTTTTATGGTATGTCTGTGTGCTATCCAGACCCCGTTCATTCAATTTAATACAAAAAATAATTCTTAGATAATAAATTATACCCTTTTTAATTCTGCCATTTCTAACTTCCGTTCTAAACGACCTGTTTATGATAATGAGCTCTGAAGTCCACGCCCGTCAAAACTCTGTCTCCGCCCTCTGTAACTGCCAGTATCTCAAATCTGTTGTTGTTTTAAAATTAGCCTTTTTTTATTACTCGTTTGACTTACTGTTAGTGCTAGCTTAAAAAATAACTTACCGAAAGCTGTTTGTGTGCGCCGCCATTAGCTGCTCCTTTTTATCATGCCCTCCCGAATCCGAGCTCTTCCTCCTCCTTCGGTAACAAACAGCCCGCGTAGCTCCTGCTAGTTGCATGCGGCGCTTTGGTCCACGGCTGCACATCCAATCCAGACAAACGCAAAGAGTGTTTCCAGTTAATTTGTCCATATGAGGCAACCTAACCTCTGACCGGACCGGACCCACACTGTCCTCAAAAGCCAGCAGCTAACTGCAGCCCGATCTCTCCGGAAAAAAAAAAAAGATGCCGCGACCGGGAAGCGAACCCGTGTCCTTCGGATAACGAGTCCAATTCACTACCTCTAGACCAACCGGGCAGTTATGCAAAAAGCAGTCTTTCATCGTATAAGAAACAATCACAACCACCTACATTTAGAACGCTGAAGTTTTGATTAGATTTTGATGAAGTGAAAGGTATTCTTAAAATAAATAAGTTGCTAATCTGAAAATATATCGATCAGTGGTGCTTGATGGTACAGACTGTCGTCCCGCGAGTAAGTGTGTGTGTGTGCACAGTTTTCTGCCGGCTGCGCGTTGGGAGCGATATTACACTAAAAATTGAACTAAAACGTAAAAATAACAATTATAAAGTATTATTATGTCGATGTATATATCTAGTTTCACCCCGATTTCTCCGAAACAAAAGGCTTTAAATAAAAAGGGGGAAAAAAAAGATGCCGTTGACAGGATGCGATCTCTGGTCTCCTGCGTGCCGCTCAAGTGTCGTAACCGCTCAACCAAACTGACAGTTGTGCAATAGTAGTCCTTCATCATATAAGAAACAAGTCCAAACCGCGAGAGTGTGTGTGCACAGTTTCAACGAGACAGAGTTCATTCAAACAAGGTAATAAAACATTCTGGTTTTACTCGAGATGTGCTGCATGGCTGGAGCAGGGCAAACCCCTAGCCCCCCGGGGGCTAAATAAATGAATAAATGACCGCCAGGTCAGCTCCTAAACCGCTAGGCAACCGTGACATCTTTTATACTCAAGTGGGTGGAGCATCACCAGGGGTTGCTAGGTGAGGGGCTGGACTCAGGTTTGAGGTGATTGGCTACGGTTTGTGACGTCACAAACCGCAGGA
>JBBPBX010080492.1:0-16157 GCA_038048925.1 Garcialebias charrua | reverse complement strand
ACACACACACACACACACACACACACACACACATGAAGGGGACTGCGGCCTCTCACTTCCCTGCTGCCTTGCCTAATGTCATTATTCTATTAAATCAGCTTCATTAAGTGTGACAGAACGGAGGAGCCTCACTGCTGAGGTTTGATAAACACAACAAAGGTGCAAAACCAAGAAATATCAACTTATTCCTGCATTGCTCTATGTTTTAATCAAAAAATATTTTAAAGTAGTTTTAAAAAACATATTTTTTGGACTATAAGGTGCACTTCAAATCCTTGAATTTCTCAAAAATGGACAGTGAGCTTCATGTATTAATTCTGGTTGTTCTTTCTCCGATTTTATGTGGAACACGGCGCTCAAAAATCAGTCAAAATGAAGTCATTTCATTCAATGCGCCTTTTAATCCGGTGCACCTTACAGTCCAAAAACATATGGTTTACTGAACAACAACAACAACAACAACAACAACAACAAAAACTCAGTTTGTACCATTTTGCTATAGCTGAACAGTTGTTCTCCTTTTTATTACAAAAGTTTAAGTTGTAATCTTTCCAGCAGTTGTGAAGGCTCAGTGGTTAAGGTGTTGGATTCAGGGGTTCCCTGCGCAGGTTCAAGCCCTGCTCACAGCGGCTGCAGCTGAAGCAGCGTGCAGATATGACTTTGTTCCACACAAAGTGTTTGGCTCAGGGATCTATTGTAGTTGAAGTAAACCTTTATATTATTCCTCAATATGCACTGCACTTTCTGCATGAAACTTAACCTTATTTAATTCATCCCATCCTGGAATAATTCTTTGTTGAAGCACCAAGCAAAACACAGGAATAGAAAAAATGTTAAAACAGTGCAAAAATAAATAACTAAATTATGGAGCCTTTCATTAAAACTGTGCAAAAATAGAAAAATATATATAAAAAAAATAATCCTTGCAGTTGATATTACACAGCCAGTAACCTACACTGCCACTAGTGGTCAGGAAAGGAAGTACCGCCAACAAAAATGGCGGAAAACCCGGAAATGACTATGTTACGTCACATGGGAACTATGTATTAAAACTTTGCAAAGTACAATTAAAAAAGGCAGATTTTATTGTAGGATGGGATGACTTGCATCCTGTGACGGTTGCTCCAGCTACTTGCTGCTACTTTTGGTTGCAGAATTCGATGTAAATAACCACGCGATGTGAAACTGACGTGTTTATAAAGATATATTGCTGAAACTCTAGAAGATTTTTAATATAGGATCATTTTAAAAAGAGCATCCATTAGCTGTTAGCTCATAACGTTAGTCAGAATTCTCCAAACGGTTCAAAGAGCTGCCTGCAACAGGTAAGATAATAACTGTTCAGTACCATTCAGTAGAACCCCTGAACCATCTGCGTTTCCTTAAAATAAAATAAAATTCATTAAATAGTTTGTCATGTAGAAACCTAATCAACCATTGCTTAAATCAAGGATCAAGTTAAAAGTATGAAATAAAACTGAGTGACTTGTTTGAAAATGTTTGGATCAGGAGACTATCAAAGACAAACAATCATCACTTGTCTCTCAAAGTCACGTCTCTGCTATAATGATTAAAAACACTTCCACCTGCCTCCAACAGCTGCAAACACACATTTTACATTGACATCCCACAAATCTCTCGCATTAACCCACAACTTCACCTCTTCCCACGCTAACTGCAAGGTTAATGTTTAGTTTTCAGACTTTCAGTCTGCATGGCAGCGCCGTCACCAATCACCAGGTTAAAGAAAGACCAAACAGACGGTTCATAACAGGAAATAATGCGCTTTTTTGTTGTCTTTAAAGCTTCAGTATGTAGCTTTTTTTATGAACATATTTCTTCACTCTGTCACTACCTCCTGACAGACTGATGTTAGCCAGGTAATCTCTGAAAAAAAAAAATATATATATATATTGTCCCCTTGCTTCTCCAGGTGGTAAATAAGCATTTCTAAAAAGAAAAGGTGACCCGCCATTTTCCAGCCAATAAAAACAGAGTTTGTAACCAGCCAATAAAAACAGAGCTTGAATTTGAATCAGCCAATAAAAACAGAGCTTGAATTTGAATCAGCCAATAAAAACAGAGCTTGAATTTGAAATTCAACAGACCACAAGGGGGCAGAGCCACATATGGCTCTGAGGGGGAGGGATCAGAATGCTTTGCCTGTTGAAAATATTTCTAAGTGCTGCAGTTCTACAGAAACTGCATACTGAACCTTTAATCATACTTAACAAAATATATATAATAATATTAAAACTTTAAAGATATGTTTAACTGCATCTGAAACGTGAGAGCTCTGCTGCCTGTAAGTATGATAATTTAGGAACGTTTAAATGTTTAAAGAAATGTTAGAAATGTTTGCAAATTGTTGTTTAAAGTTGTTCAAACTACATTTTGGGTGAGCGAAAACATTTTACATGAAACACTAAAGTTTATCTTGCTCAGATATTTGTGTTACTGGAGGGTTTCCAGTGAAAAGCAGAGTGATGATCCAGATGAACTGACTGTGGAGTAACTGGGTCACTGGTTCAGAACCCTGTGGTCCATTAAGGTGTTTTTGCTCGCAGGTGTTCCCCCTCCAGCCTAAACTCTGCAGAAAAATGATGGAAAATGTTGGAGAAGAGGACAAAGTTCTGCATAAAACAAAAACACAGTGTCTGGTTTATTGGTTAAAGACAAAATCTTCACATATTTATAAAAAAACAAACAAGAACAATTATTAAATTTCCAAAACTTATTAACTTAGAGAAAAAAATTGAAACACAGTTAAAAGACATGTTGTAATAAACTGAAACAGTATCATGTTTTCATCGTTAGTTTTAGTTTCAGTTTACATTTTCTTTTCTATAAAGGTCACAACTCAATTTTCTGAAGATTAACTTCATAGCCAGATATTCTCCCAACGTTTGAAGCAAAGTAAGTAACTCAGGAATGCTAGTGAGATGATCTGATATATACAAAAGCATGTCATCGGCATATAAAGACTGACATACAGTATATATACAGTATATATATATATATATAGATGTAATGGGCATGACCGTGCCCGCTCTGATACTTGAACTGTCCCAGTGACACCTTTTCACTGATACTCTCAGAAAAAAGACATTGACACTATTTTATTACATTATTTTGAATCAAAACACAATAAGTCATAAGAGACTCTCTTATTCCTCTATTTTTGTGTTAATGAATAACCTTGTGTTACTTGTATAAGCATTATTGAATTCAATGTTTGTTAAGTCAAAGACTGTTTAATTCAAACTGTTTAATTCAAGTTGGAAATCCAATGTTATTTCAAAATAATGATCACTTCTTCATATGATGAATCAAACGTTGAAAGTGAATTAATGTCAGACTGAACTCGATCAGTTTTGTTAGAAGTTAGAACACAGTTTTAATCAGTTGTTTTATGAAGCTGGCTCCAGTCTAATCTGTTTCTCTGTCTTCATTCTAAATAACTTCTTCTCTGTTCTAAAAACTGATCTTCTCCTATCCGAGTGACCTTCATCCACTGGTTTGTTTGGACCAATCAGAGAAGAACAACAAGTCACTGATCACAGATCCTTCCTTAAAGTTCTAAGCTTTTGCTGGAACTGACGGAGTTTGCTGAGGTCCTCAACCCATGATGAGGTTCCCCAAAGAATTGATGATCGTCTGGTCAACACGCTAATGACCACGTCATTCAGTTAAAGGCTTATAACATGCCAAGTTATAAGTCATCTTCAACAGCTGAAAAAGCTCTTTTATTGACATTCCTTTAAGGAACGTCTTATCTTGAAAACAACACCAGGAGCTGCCGTTACTTTCGGTTCGAGTCAAGGCGCACGTCTGGAGACGCTGAGAATGGTAAACGAACTGACCAAACTGGACCGAGGGAGACTGACCATCTTCACGAGGTAAAAGTCGTCAAATGCTTTGCCAAGGGTACCAACGTGTAGCCGAGTTCAGCCGGAGAGCTGCCATGCTTCTGGTTAAACACATCAAGATAACTCCCTGACTCTTAACTTCTTTTCCTCCATTTCCTTCCTCCTAAACCTTTATCTTCCTAAGCCAGAAACTAAGTTAATGTACCTGCAGAAATGAGTAAAATATTATACTTTTGCTGTTCTGTTGTTCCTATGTTTCATCTATGCTGAAGTTAATTATAGGAAAAATAATCAACCAATCATGTACATAATGTGTGATGTAATTTATCGATTATGTTAAATAAATGGACCAGTCCTGCTGTTCCAACATAAGTTTAACGTTTCCTGTGAATTACATCTAGAACAAAGTATAGAATTATTGGTATTAAGCTGAAAAAGAGAGAACCCGTTTAATTAATGATGTATTTTTGTGTCAGTCTAAACCCTGCCAATTTATACATCTAAAATATAGGCAAGTCAGTAAACTGACCCCTTCCTATATTACTACATTGGTGGCCCGTGAACAGGTCTCTGAAAAGTTTAATATTTAATATTTCTGTACTTTGAATGTTGGCATAATTTTGTCCAAGTTTTTAGACTCGAAAAGGATAGTTTTTTGGCTGGAAAGTGTGTCATAGCTGCAGGAAACTGCTGGTTAATGTCACTTGTAGCTGAGGAATTGTCTTTACTCAACTTTTAAACGTTTGTTGAAGTTTTTGGGTTAAAATTTGATGTTGCTGTGTGGTTCTGCTGGTTCTGAGTCATTTGGACCCTTTGCTGACGTGTCACAGATAAAAGCGCATCTACGTTTGACCGCCGTGTCAAAACTGTGCCTATAAGAGCTTCATAGTTCATCTGAAAATTGCTGTCGAGTGGTATCGTTACATTTTAAGCAGGAACAATAGCATTTTGTGTCTGAAGCTGTCGTATCTGGTTCTGACCCGGTCCAGTTAGCTCTGACGTGTTACTGCAGATACGGTAAAAAGTCCGTCTTGGCGACATTTATTTTGCTATTTTTACTGGGCGCAGCTTGGTAAAACTGTTCTGATGTGAAACGATTCGTTCACAGAATTTTTGTGGTGAATTTTAGCGTTTTATGAGTTGAAAAAGAGTCTAGGTTTGATAAGCTATATGCTGACGCTACGTTCGTAACATCTGTTGTCTGCTGTGGTTGGTTCAAGGTGATCACGTGATACGCAGTTGATCGTCAATTTTCAGTTTTGTTCACACAATTCTGACAGATTGTCTGGTTTGTTTCGTTTGTAGGCATAAAATATTGTTAAAAACTGTTTAACCGCGGTGTTTTGAGATATTTAAAGGGGTTTTAGAGCGTTTAGACGTCGGTAGTACTCAAACGTCCGACTGCACGCACGTCCCTAAATGCAACATGAACGACACGTCAACGGAAGTGACGTACCCAGATAGAGAAAAAAAGGAAAAAGATCGTTTCTTTTTATATCTAAAAAGTTCACAGAACTTGTTCTAAACATTTTAAACAAATCCATTCGTTTCTTAAATGAACGTTTGTTTAGGCGATTGTCACATCCAGGCTATAACTCATCCCAAAAGTTGACGTTTATCCGATTTAGTTTAAAGCTACGGCTAAATGCTAAAAGGTAGTCAACGCGGCCTTAGAGCCAACAGCGCCTCTATAGCGGCCAGGATGAGTAATTACAGTCACATTGTGGTAAATTTCAGCTTTGAAAACCTGCAATCTGCTGGTTAAAAGTATGAGAACAAGAAACATTTACACAGAATAGATGCTAAACTCTCTGCATTTATTTTAAACAACATCTTTTAAAGTTATTCTGTGCACTCCAGTTTATTTTAAATGAAAAGTTTAAAATAACAAACAAAAAGCATCTGCTGACTTGATTTTCACAAAAATCAAAACAAAGATAGCAGAACAAATTTGAGGATGTCAAATAACAAATTAATAAAAATCACTGATTTTTATTTGGAATAACATCTGTAATGTTATGTTGAGCATACAAAAACTCCAGTTTATTTTAAATAAAAAATATTTAAAATAACAAACAAGAGATCCTATTTTCACTCCTGATAACTGTCAAAATACAGCAAAACAGTTTAGCCAAACTGCAATACATCTTTTTAAGGCATGATGGAGCAGCTTCCTGGGAACATTTTAGTGTGAATATTGCATTTATTTCAAATCTTTTAAAAAGTTTTTGAGTAAGTAAAACGAAAATCATGCTTGTGTTAGTTAGTAACTGTTGTTAAAAAATAAGTTATATTTAAAGTTAACACTGCTTGCATTTAACTTTTACAATTCATTTAAGGGTAAACCCTGAAAGAAGGTACCTATGAATAGAAATACTTATTACACGGTGAAACACTTAAACCACACAGCTGGTTAGTTTGATTGACTCAATGCCACATTTAAAAGTGAAGATTTATTTGCACACATTAAAATACGAACTGTCTTATTGATTTTCACAAAAATCAAAACAAAGATGGAAGTTCAAGAAGGTGCGCGTCCAAGGCTCATACAGTATGTGCCTCTAGTAGACTCATACATCACAGGGTACCAAGAGGGACCCCGAAGCCGAGGACCTGCTCCCCCTGCACCTCGCACAGAGAGAAAATCTCTCTCATTGTGTGGTGACTACTTAGCTGCCCGAAATGTCTTGCAGGAAAAAGATGAACATCCTTTGCATTTCTTTGACAGGATTTTCAAGGCGTATGCAGGCGACATAATGGAACCGGGACTTGAAGAGCAGACGCTTTTCAAATCTGTTTTCAGAAATAATCTAATCTCTGATATTAGATTCAAGTTGCCATTGTACACCTGGTGTCAATTAGAAGTAACATCTTTGGATGAAATCAAACAGGGTGCTGTAACGGTCTTTGAGGCTCACATGCAAAGCAAAACACCCTCTGAGGTGTGCCCAGGTCAAAAGGTCGTATCCCAGTCGCTAAAAATAGAAGAGGTTCTCTCTCCTACAGAAAGCGAGAATAAACACTGTCGTATTAAAGGCCCTCTGACCTCAGAGGAGATGGAGAACATACGTCGGTTGATAGAAAGGTTGGATAATGCAAGCAAGAATAAACAAGATTTTCAAACTGACAAACAACGAAATGTTGGTGCCAGCTGGAACAGTGACTCACAATGGTTTAAAGGGAGCCCCGCTCCTAAAGCACCTCAGATTGAAAAGTCTGAGACAAGCGATGAACCACAAAAGGTAGGTGTTCACTCTTTAAGAGACCCAAAATGGTTCAGATCGAACCAGGTGGGTGAAAACCAAGGTCTACCGGTGGGTGAACTTCAAAAGAAATTGAAGTATGAGGACCTATACTCATGTAACAATGCGTGGTCCCAACAGAAACCCCAGAGCCTCGGAACTGCACCTCCCGCGCCTCGAACAGAACAGTTCGAGACATGCAAAGAGTCACGAATGTCCCAGAATAATGGCCCAACACCTCTATGCTCGGAGGAGACAGAGGAAGTAAGTAGTTTGTTGGTAGATTTGAATGTTACAGTGCTTGACCAACCTGATACAATGAGTGGCGTTATCACTGATAATGACACCAACATCATTGACCTACCTGGAGCGATGTGCAGCACTACCTTTCACAAAAACTCAGAGCACACAGTTAACATTGATAACATCGACACAGATGTCACAGATGTTGACAATAAAGATGTTGACAGCAAACAAAATGCTGACAGTCAACAAGATCCTGAAGGTCATGACACGGTCTGTCTAACAGATGGTACCGCAGAAGGCACGGATGACTCCCCAACCGAGATCACAAGCCCGGTAAGTGAACCTTCAAATAGAGATGAGGCAGAAGAGACCCAACAGTTGGACCAGACTCTGGCCCAACATGCGAACCTCCTCTGTGAGCTGGAACAATCAGCACTCACTGAACACTACCTACCACAGGTAGAAGAAGGTGTGGAGATCCACGGATCCCACACCGAAGACGCTGTACTGTCCTCTGGGACAGATAAATCGGCAATCAGCCAAGCTTTCGAGGAAACCTTGGTTCAAGAGCATTTGAGTCTAGAACTAATCAGAAATGACACAGTTTCTACAGACTCAAAGAGCCCCTCTTCAGACAAAGGGGGGAAACGCTCGCACACCAACAACAGTGACCCGTCGCAGTCTGAACAATCAGACACACCTGCGACTGCGCCGACAGTTGTGACACACCTGAATTACACAGAAAGAGGTAAACGTAAGAAGAAACGTTGGCCGAAACCTAAAAGGTTCCTGTGTACTGTCTACTCTCAGCTGCGAAAACAGCTTAAACTAAACATTGGCATCCTAACTTGTGCCCATGGACGGACGTCCTCACCTGTGTTCGTGGTCCCCCATGACCTCAGGGGGGTGATGTTAGGTCATGCCCAAGACAAAGACAAAGATTTCAATAGCCCCACAAACGACAAAGATCTCGCAAACTCACAGACTTCATGGGAAATTAAGGTCGTCCAAGCACACAATAGTAAATAAACTAAACAGTTTAAACTATATTAGTTGCTAAAAGAAACCGTTCCAACTAGAACTTAGAAACGCTAAGTCTAAAAACCCACAACAAAAACTAACCTTAACAACCGTTTAAATCTGCAGGATTTAATTGACATCGGTAATAAAGCTAAGACCTGTTTTTCTTGTGTGATACATCTTGGAATCTGACGACCAGAGTGAGTTGAAGCAGTAAAACGTTGTTTTCTAGTTGCTTAATTGCTACTTTTGTTGTTATTGAAGCTTGATATTGTTTTCTGAACACTCCCAGCCAAAAAGGTTTTGTATTAACATTGGTTAATGAACGATATGGATTTAACTATGCCAACATGCAGTTCGTTTTGTTAAATCTCAATCGTCGAAGAGTCAATGTAGTTTAAAGCTACTCAAGGTACAATAAACTACACTGGTCTCATAATTTCTAAATTGAACCGATTCGATCGTTTCTATTCTAGATTGTCTATTCATTTTGATGAGTCTCGCCATAGACTTCAAAATTTATTAGGAATACCAAATCCTACGTCGTTCGTCTAAAAGACAACAGACATTTAGATCAAACTATATTTCATTTTTATTTTAGTTTAACCTAAACTAAGTAATGAATGGAGGAATAGTTTGGAATTAGAGGCCTTCGTTACAGAAGCCCTCCAAAATTTTATAGGTACAAATCCCTATATCTAATTTTACAGAATTGATCCACCCCTTAATTGGTAATTGTAGCTGATCTAAACCATGATAGCTTACATACCAGGTGCATATAGGTAAGGCTTAATGTAAAATCCCAATCATAAGCCCACCTAAAAACCACATAATTGCATGACACATAGAACCAGAGTGGCACGGACTGGAAACCAACCAGCCTTCAACCTTCGATGTGGGGACCTGCTACTTCAACGTTGGTCTTCAACCTTCATCCAAGGGTCGCCTCCTCTGCGTCAATCGAGGGATCCCCTCTACATGCTGATTATAAAAACAATTGTTGCTGATGAAATCACCAACTCTAATCGATATGGAATTACTGCTGTGGAATTACCGCTGTGGATTATAAGACTTTGTTTTCCAAAGGATCACAGACTTTGTTTTCCAAGAGTTAACAGACTCAGTTTTCCGAGGGATTAAAAGCTTACCGCAATGGGATTACCTACGAACAGTATGGAATTTCCAAAAACTTTATGGGATTATAATTTTTATTTTTTTTTCCACTTGCTGGATTACTTCAAGATCAGAGACAGTTCAAGGTTTCCTTTCGTGTTGGACCCCATCCCCAAGGACTGGCGATGACTTCCAAAAGGGGGGAGATGTAGTGGGCATGACCGTGCCCGCTCTGATACTTGAACTGTCCCAGTGACACCTTTTCACTGATACTCTCAGAAAAAAGACATTAACACTATTTTATTACATTATTTTGAATCAAAACACAATAAGTCATAAGAGACTCTCTTATTCCTCTATTTTTGTGTTAATGAATAACCTTGTGTTACTTGTATAAGCATTATTGAATTCAATGTTTGTTAAGTCAAAGACTGTTTAATTCAAACTGTTTAATTCAAGTTGGAAATCCAATGTTATTTCAAAATAATGATCACTTCTTCATATGATGAATCAAACGGTGAAAGTGAATTAATATGTCAGACTGAACTCGATCAGTTTTGTTAGAAGTTAGAACACAGTTTTAATCAGTTGTTTTATGAAGCTGGCTCCAGTCTAATCTGTTTCTCTGTCTTCATTCTAAACAACTTCTTCTCTGTTCTAAAAACTGATCTTCTCCTATCCGAGTGACCTTCATCCACTGGTTTGTTTGGACCAATCAGAGAAGAACAACAAGTCACTGATCACAGATCCTTCCTTAAAGTTCTAAGCTTTTGCTGGAACTGTCGGAGTTTGCTGAGGTCCTCAACCCATGAGGTTCCCCAAAGAACTGATGATCGTCTGGTCAACACGCTAATGACCACGTCATTCAGTTAAAAGATTTATAACATGCCAAGTTATAAATCTATTTCAAGCTGTGAAAAGCTTCACTTTATTGACATTCCTTTACGGAACGTCTTATCTTGAACAACACCAGGAGCTGCTGTTACTTTCGGTTCGAGTCAAGGCGCACGTCTGGAGACGCTGAGAATGGTAAACGAACTGACCAAACTGGACCGAGGGAGACTGACCATCTTCACGAGGTAAAAAGTCGTCAAATGCTTTGCCAAGGGTACCAACGTGTAGCTTTAATCGGCCGGAGAACTGCCATGTTTCTGGTTAAAACACATCAAGATAACTCCCTGACTCTTAATTTCTTTTCCTCCATTTCCTTCCTCCTAAACCTTTATCTTCCTAAGCCAGAAACTAAGTTAATGTACCTGCAGAAATGAGTAAAATATCATCTTTCACTTGTTCTGTTGTTCCTATATTTCATCTGTGCTGAAGTTAATTATAGGAAAAATAATCAACCAATCATGTACAAATGTGTGATGTAATTTACAATTATGTTAAATAAATGGTCCAGTCCTGCTGTGCCAACATAAGTTTAACGTTTCCTGTGAATTACATCTGGTCTAAAGTATAGAATTATTAGTATTAAGCTGAAAAAGAGAGAACTCGTTTAATTAATGATGTATTTTTGTGTCAGTCTAAACCCTGCCAATTTATACATCTAAAATATAGGTAAGTCATTAAAATGACCCCTTCCTATATTACTACAGATACAACCTTTGTATGACACATTTCCATATTACAAAACAAATTCTCATCTAATTCATTAAATTGAATATCAACTAAATTTCTAAATAAATCCCAATTAGCCCTATTTAGTCTCCATCTTAATATCTGCTCCTCCTCTTCTTTAATTACTTCTGAACCAATTGATATCCTAATAGGGAAATGATCAATACCCATAGGAAAATCACTCAGCACCTCCCAAGATGTTATTCCAGCTATTGCATTTGATACTAATGTTAGGTCTAAAACACTTTCTAAATTTCTATTACAATCATATCTAGTGGGGCTACCATCATTAATACAAACCAGTGAATGTAATTCAATAAACTCTTCAATTACCAAACCATTTGTGTCTGTATTCAGACTTCCCCATAAATTATTATGTGAATTGAAATCACCACACCATAGAGTCTTACCGTCATTTTGTATGTTTACTTCATTAAGCTCTGGAATGGACAACTTTCTGTTAGCGTTATAAAAATTTATCACAGAAATCTGATCTTTTCCCAACCAAATTTTAATTACTATTGCTTCATGATTCTGGTTAATTGATTCTACTGTATATCTTACTCCAGTTTGTACAAAAGTCGCCACTCCTCCACCTTGTTTGTCCCTCCTATCATTCCTAATTGTTGTATATCCAGGTACTGTATTATGAAATCCAATTGGGGCTTGAGCCAGGTTTCTTGAATGCAAATTAGATGAGGTTTATCTATCAAATCAGAAATGTATTTTTTAAACTCTAAACCATTACTAATGCCCCTTTTCCACTTATCGGCGCGGGTCGGTTGTGACGTCATATTTGCGTGCCAAACGCGTGTTGGACTGCATTTCCATAGATATAATAAACACTAGATAAGCTGAGGCGGAGTCTCCGGCGTCGTCACGTGGCAGCCATCTTGCGACAGACAGCAACATTAGCTGCAGCTGTTGAAACTGAATGGAGGTGAGGGGTTTACACAAACAAAAATACTCTTAACTCGCTGTAATCTTGACGGATTTACAAACGGTTTATCTTTTTAAAAACGTTATTAACGTGGCTATGATTTCTTTGGTAGTCAGACAGCACTTTTGTCTTTTTTAAAACGTTTTATTCATGTTTTGGGTGTCACACTCATCGAGAATCTAGAATCTGTTTTTATTACACCAATAACTATTTTATTACAAACTACTGTAAATGACTATCTTGATCATGATTGTATTTATTAGCATACTATTAACAAGAGCCTTTGATTAAGGGCTAGCTAGTACAGTATTCCAAATATTTCCCCAGCATTCTTAGATCACTAGGAGCTCTTTGTTTTTAACTGAACTAAAGCTGCACATGATTTCCAAGCGGTTTGGTATGTTCAACACTAATTACTGCTTTGTGTTTTACAGAAATACTCTTTGACAAGATGCCTGACTTTTGTGCAGCCTATGGATGCTCCAATAGGCGTAACATCAAAACAAGAAACCTTGGGATCACATTTCACAAGTAAGACTCTGTGACAGTATTATTACTTTAATTAGAATAATCATAGTTATATTTTGGATCAGTGCACATTATTGGTCATGCTACACACCAAAATGTGAGATAATATTATTGACATAATATTATACATAATATATATTTACATAATAATGACATAATATATATTTACAGCACTTTGGTTGACCTTGTTGTTGTTTTAAGTGCTCTATAAATAAAATGGTATGGTATGGTATACGGCTTGTAAAAGTATCTTTATATAAATTATGATGTATGATTTAGTGTTTCTTTTGGACACAATTTTTAATAGCTGTTTTATTGTACCAAAAGTAAATGCAAGCACACCAAAAGTATGATATATGTGTATAATTGTCATTACTATAATTCAAAGGTAAAGAAAGGAAGTGTGGAAAATAATGACCATCTTCTTCATGTTTTTAAGGTTTCCCAAAACCAGAGAGAGGAGGCGGCAGTGGGAAGTTGCCCTGAGAAGAGAGGGTTTTGTTGCCCTGGACAGGACACTGCTCTGCAGTGATCACTTCAGTTCTGAGGACTTCGATCGGACAGGGCAGACTGTTAGATTAAAAGATAGTGTTGTTCCAACACTTTTCAATTTTCCATCGCATCTTCAAAAGGTATGTATCATCGACCTACAAGATTTCAAGATGTATAAGATTGATATGTCTATAAACTACTGTATATATAAATATGTGGTTAAATGTCACAGTTTAGTATTTCTTTCTGCAAATTTAGCAATAAACAATGTGTTGTTCTTTACATAGCACATTTTAGACACTCTACTTTTGTTTATTTTAGCTTGTAAAAACAAGAGGCTCAAACACCTCTAGAAGAATAGAAGACAACCTGGCAATGGACCTGTCTCAGGATAAAGCTCAGTCTGATGTTGTGAGTATTAATTGATTCACACAATTGATAAGTGAATAATTATTTTTTTTTAAACTGTTAAATTCCACATTAATATTATTTATATATTTGTATATTTTTGCAAAGCAACTGGAAGCCACTGCAAAGAGGCGAAAGTGCTGCAAGCGGCAGGCCACTGACCACCCGTATTCACTGCCTCCTTGCCCCAAGGCTATATATGCCAAACTTAATGAAGCCTCAGCTAGAGTGAGGAAATTGCAGAGGGAGAAATCGAATGCCTTGGCAAGAGAAAGGAGGGCCAAGAAAAGCATGCTGTCTCTTCTAGAGGAACTGAAGGAGAAAAATCTCATCAATGAAGAGCTAAAAGACAAGCTTGAATGCTACTCGGGTAAATTAAAAATATTACATTGAATACATAGTATATAGGGTATTTTATGTTCTTTGGTGAAATGACACCCACTAAATCACTCTTAACTGTTTTTCAGATCTTCCAGTTCAACTGTTGTCGAGGCAGGGCAGCAAGTACACCAAGGCCCAGAGAGAGTTTGCCCTTACGCTCCATTTGCATGGGCCAAAGGCATATCACTATCTGAGAGACACTCTGCATATTTGCCTCCCACATCCGAGATCATTGCAAAGGTATTCTTCATTATCCGCTCATTCTCAATCAGTTCATCTGGACAGTTTCTTTTTAGCAGAAACGTTTCACCCTCACTCCAGAGGGCTTCCTCAGTCAGAGTAGTCCAAAGCACACTGAAGTTAACCCACCAAGTAAGCAACTTATGTGGACCAACCAGTTTGCTGTAGCCAAGATGGTTTCTGGGGGCGTGTCCCTCGTCGACTCCTCCCAGGCAGGCAGACATGTCCAAAGTGGTTCAAGACAAGAAAGTTAATTCTCAATAGTCCAGGTATCAAATCCGCTCATTCTCAATCAGTTCATCTGGACAGTTTCTTTTTAGCAGAAACGTTTCACCCTCACTCCAGAGGGCTTCCTCAGTCAGAGTAGTCCAAAGCACACTGAAGTTAACCCACCAAGTAAGCAACTTATGTGGACCAACCAGTTTGCTGTAGCCAAGATGGTTTCTGGGGGCGTGTCCCTCGTCGACTCCTCCCAGGCAGGCAGACATGTCCAAAGTGGTTCAAGACAAGAAAGTTAATTCTCAATAGTCCAGGTATCAAATCCGCTCATTCTCAATCAGTTCATCTGGACAGTTTCTTTTTAGCAGAAACGTTTCACCCTCACTCCAGAGGGCTTCCTCAGTCAGAGTAGTCCAAAGCACACTGAAGTTAACCCACCAAGTAAGCAACTTATGTGGACCAACCAGTTTGCTGTAGCCAAGATGGTTTCTGGGGGCGTGTCCCTCGTCGACTCCTCCCAGGCAGGCAGACATGTCCAAAGTGGTTCAAGACAAGAAAGTTAATTCTCAATAGTCCAGGTATCAAATCCGCTCATTCTCAATCAGTTCATCTGGACAGTTTCTTTTTAGCAGAAACGTTTCACCCTCACTCCAGAGGGCTTCCTCAGTCAGAGTAGTCCAAAGCACACTGAAGTTAACCCACCAAGTAAGCAACTTATGTGGACCAACCAGTTTGCTGTAGCCAAGATGGTTTCTGGGGGCGTGTCCCTCGTCGACTCCTCCCAGGCAGGCAGACATGTCCAAAGTGGTTCAAGACAAGAAAGTTAATTCTCAATAGTCCAGGTATCAAATCCGCTCATTCTCAATCAGTTCATCTTTCTTATTCTTATTCTTCATTATGTTTGACTGTAAACTAAATCACTTGGAGAAACTTAAGCGCTACATATTGTGTTACCATGAATTGTAGAACTTGCTGAAAAAGGCTTACATTTTTAACTTTTTAGTGCAATGGCATCTATTTTTGGGATGCCAAGTGTTTTCAGTAGGGATGCTTAGTGTTTAAATGATTGTATGGTTAAATTTTTACTTTTTTATTTTACTAAGGTGGCTGAGCTCTGTTGATGCCAAACCTGGTCTAAATAAAATGATGTTGGACATGCTGGAGCAACGTCGCAAAGCAGATGAGGCCAAATACGGATGTGTCTCTTTGATGCTGGATGCCATGGCCATCAAAAAGCATGTTCAATATGATCCTCAGACACAAACAATGTCTGGATTTGTGGACATGGGAGATCGGATAAATGAAGCTGACATTGCCTCTGAGGCTCTGGTGTTCATGGTGGTTGGGCTTCAAGGTTATTGGAAAGCTCCGATTGCATATTATCTGACCAAGTCCCTAACACCAGAGACACAGAAAGTGTTGGTAGAGCATGCATTAGAAGAGCTTCATCATCGCCAGATATTTAAGGATGCCCAATGTGCCTTACTGCATATGCCATTCTATAACAACATGAACTACTACCTCATGCATATACTGTGTACATTAACTGATATGCTGCTTTGCCACTTTGCAAATGTCAATGCTAGAACCTTTAGTTTATTTTATAGTTATACTTTTTATACTTTTTTACTTTTTGTACTAGTATGCAAAAACTCAGAACAGTATTATGTTCATTAAATGTTTAGTGCTTTAGTTTTTAGAGTTGGTGTAAATTTTCATACTCTTATACCACTATGCAAAAACTCAGGACAGTGTTAAAGTTTTACTATTTTATGCTTATGTCTATTATTATATGTTTCAGTGTTTTAATGTTTAAATAGTTACTGTTGCACCGAGGGA
>JBBPBX010080490.1:2625-16157 GCA_038048925.1 Garcialebias charrua | reverse complement strand
TGCGACCTATACTCAGGTGCGACCTATATATGGCTTGTTATCACTTTCGGTGAAACAAATTTTTAAATCCAGCTCATTTCACAATTACGTTCATTTATTAAAGGGGACCTCAGATGCATTTTTTAAATTTTTATGTTATTTCTGTGTGCTATCTAGACCCTATTCCTTCAATTTAATGCACAAAATAATTCTTAGATAATCAATTATACCCTTTTTAATTCTGCCATTTTTAACTTTCGTTTTGAACGACCGGTTTCTGATAGAAGTTCTGAAGTCCACGCCCTTCAACGATCTGTTTACGCCCTCTGCACAGCCAGTATCTGTAATGTGTTGTTGTTTTAAAATTAGCTCTTTTTTTATTACTCATTTGACTTACTGTTAGTGCTAGCTTAAGATAACTTACCGAAACCCGTCTGAGCGCGCCGCAATTGCTGCTCCTTTTAGCATTAGACCACCCGAATCCGAAGCTAATGTTAGCTTGTTCCTCTTCCGGTGTTCGCCAGCTCCGCTCGTTTCACGCGGCGATTTTGGGAGTTATCGCTGTTCCAGTCAAGACAACACAAAGTTCACCAAGTGTCTCCCGTAAATTAATCCGTAAGGAGAAGGTCCTCACTGCTGCGAGGCTCCTGTGAGGCTCCTGTGAGGCTGTACAGTTGAAGCTCCGCTCCATCCGCCAGAAGAGGGTCCCGTCGCAACCGGTCTCTACGCCGGGGGTATGCTCGTTTAATTTTTGCCGGCGGCGCGTTGGGAGAGATCGCAAATACACTAAAAATTGAACTAAAACATAAAAATAACAATTATACTTTATTTATAAAGCCATTTAAAAAACCACAGCTGCAACAAAGTGCTGTACACATGAAATTAATAACATATAAACAAAAGATGAGATGAAATCATGAAAAACAACAGTCATGTGTTTAATACAGAAGTGGGTTGAGCCTAACCAGGGGTTGCTAGGTGAGGGGCTGGACTCAGGTTGGGGTGGGTTGTCCTAGCGCTTGTGACGTCACAAGCGCGATTGACTTCCAGTTTATTTCAAAAACGAACCGTTTTTATCACAGTAAAATAAATCTACTTAGAGTAAATAAACCACTGGGTGCATTTTTTTGGCCTTAGGACTGTTTTTTTATGAAGTACATACCCAAAGTTGAGTAAAAAAAACATTAAAAAGTGAATTTTGCATCTGTGGTCCCTTAGCACATCAGCATCAGATTATTATCAGTACCAGGACTTTGAACCTGTTTACAGTAAGGTGGTACGCTCTGATGGGCTGCAGGTGAGGAGCATTTAGCTTCAGATTAGTCATTTGCTGACATGCCTACTGGATTGATTGACAGTTCGTGTTGTGGATCCGACTCGTGGAAAAAATAAAAATAAACGAGAGCCGCAAAAAAAAAAGAAGTCTTTTATGACTTTATTCTCATAATAGTAAGACTTTATTAAAGTTATTCTCATAATTTCATGACTTCTAATTTATTTTTTTGTAGCACCATGGTCCCAACAGTGGTGGTAACAGTAGCTATGTTTACATAAGTAATCGGATCAAACGGCCGTTCGGAATAAAAACGCGTCATGTAAACACCCTGTTCGGGTTATTTTTTGTTTATTCAGCGTGATCCGAAATAATTTGTGATCAGAACGAAACGGGTGGTTTACGCCAATTCATAACCGGAACGGTACGCATGTAAACGCTTGAGCTGTTCGTTTTTATCTGATGGTGAACATGCACGTTAGCTGGACTAAACGTCTAAAATACGACTGTGCTGTTCAAAGAGCCTCCTCGTTAGCTGGGCTAAACAGGGAGGTACTCGTGGGCCAGTTAGCTGGGCTAAACAGGCCGTCGAAACAGCGACAGCGACTCGAACGTTAGCTCGGCTAAACGTGAGAAAAACTTAGTTAGCAAGCTGTTCGAAGAACCTCGTCGATGGCTCTGCTAAACAGGTTAGCGAAACAGTGACAGAAAACTCTAACGTTAGCTGGGCTAAACACGAGAAAAGTTGTTTAGCAAGCTAAACTAAGCAGTATGCAGGTCACAAATACCTTGTAGTGACGCCCTGGGTAGGGAGCGAGCTCACCTCCAGTCAGACAGTTGAGTCAGTTACAAAGGTCCTGCGATCAGGTTGAAGCGAGGTGAAGTGCAATAAGATGACGGAAATGAGACGCGCTGCATGTTTTATACCAGGAGGGCGGGGCCTTCTGCTCATGCAGAAGTCTCATTGGCCTTGACAGGCGTGAGGAAAGAAACTTCACGCGCAGGGGCGCAATTCCCCTTACTTAATGTGTTGTACCGAGTGTACTGACCGAAAGGGAACTGACCTGACTGCGCATGTGCGACTTTGTCATTTCCGCCTGGCTGGATGCTAATAACATTAGCATGTCGGGGAAGCAAAACTGGTCGGGGAGCAACACAACATTCCTACCAGAAACTTTGAAAGAGCTCAAAATGATCTGTATTACCTGTGCAGTAACATCTCCACCGTCATTATGGTAAAACCTGTCGCGGGTCCATTTTGGGTGCTCAGGTTTGTTTACGTTCATCCCGGAAGTAAACCGGAAGTAGAATTTCTTCTTAATGTAGCTGGTCGAAGTTTAAAAAAGGTCTAAAAATACTATTTTAAATAAATAAAATTGGTTAAAATGGTTGTACCTAAAAAGTTACCTTTAAAAGCACGCAGGCCCGTTTGCAGAGGAGGTTTGGGACAAGTTTACACACCGACACCAGTTAAATTGCACAATTGTTTAATTAAATAAATAAAATCCTAAATTTAAAATATTTACAGTTTAAAAAGGCAGTCAACTCCAATCAACGCTAATGCAGTAGTGCAATTCATATTTAAAACAGGAAAACCACACACACACATATACACACACACACACACTTCCTACACCAAACCAGGAGTACTGTCACCTCCTGCAGGGATTCGGTAACAGTCACAGGACAGTTCAGAGTCCACCCTGGTATAATCTGTCGTCCGGAAGAGACGCCACTCCAGCTGACGCCTGTTCAGTTGAGCTGGACGTCAGTCGGCCCAACTCAGCCCGAAGGACGCGTGAAGCAGCCCGCCCCACGCCGTCCAGACAGCGGGCACCAACACAGGACCAGTCGGCAGTCGATGGACGACCCAGGTGGAGGCAGAAAACCAGTCGGGACAGCAGTAAATGAACACCCAGGAGGACAAATAGCTGACAGAAGGACGCCAAGGACAAACAGCAGGGACTAAAACAATAAATATTTAACATTAAAATCTAAAAAGTATAAAACAGAAAGATAAACTGGCACTTACTCACCACCAAGTTCCACCTCTAGCAAGAGAGGGAAACAAGAAGCTTGTCAGTGGTCGCGAGAACAATAGATCATTGCGACCTAAAGCGCCCAATTACGCCAGTGCGTGACACAGCCAGCAAACGCCGCCGGAAGGCGGATGACGTGTAATCACCCCTGGAGGCTGGGTCCGTTTTATACAGGAAGCCAGCCCCAGACCCACCAATCGCATCGCAGCACATGTGTGGTGCATTTAATGTCCGCAGGACATCCTACCACATTAATATTTTTTTTAAAGGAGAGTTTAACACTCTGCGCATGTCAGTACTTCTGTTCAGAACAAAGCCAGCTGCATGTAAACGCTCGTCACAGATTGTGCCCGTGTAAACAATACATTTGAGTTATTTAATCTGAAAACATTTCAATCCGGTCAAAGAATTTTGAGCATGTAAACATAGCTAGTGAGACAAAACCATAAAAAAAAAAAAGAAAGAAGAAGAAGTCTTTCTAGGGGTGGTCCCTGCCCCTGGTGCCTCTTGGAACTGGACCGTAGAATGCTATGTACGGCCCTGGAGTTTGAGCAGCGTGGATTTTTTTATGACAGACAGGAAGAGCAGAAGAAGACATAACTCCACCCACACAGCTCGTCAGGTGTCACGTCCAGTTTCTTTCCACAGTCGGACCAGAAACTCGGTGATTCCCTGAAACTCACCGAGTTGGGGTTTCCTGTCTTTCGTGGATCCAGCGTGTCTCTGCTGCTGTGAAGAAACAACAAAAAAAAAGTTTCCGGAGTAGTTCGTGTCCGTGGGGGTGGAAGAAGAGAGGAGGAGTGGAGGCTCGGAGCTCCGGGATGTCTGCGGTGAAGGCTCTGCAGCAGTGGTGCCGGTCCCGGTGTGAGGGCTACCGGGACGTGTCGGTGACCAACATGACCACCTCCTTCAGGGACGGCCTGGCTTTCTGCGCGCTCATCCACACACACAGACCCGACCTCATGTGAGTACCACCACTGGACTGGTCCCAGCACCAGAACATCCTGCTGCAGACACCAGAACAACATCTGGAACAGAGCAACTGGTGGAGCTGGGGACCAGTATGAAGTCAACACAAAACAGCTGTTGTTGATTAATTCATCACATCGATTTTACTTCACCAAGAAGAAGATGTGACGATCTGATAGGAGCTGTAAACACACTTCAACAAAAACAAATGTCTCTATAGGGCGCTTCACTAATTGTTTTAAGTTTTGTTTTAAAGTGAATAAAACCTGAGCTTTAGAATATTTTTTTAAACATGCCCAACAGATTTCACCAGGTGAAATCTTTCATAATTTTTTCCCCCTTTAGTCTAACAAAGTTAAAGAGGAACTAAACTCCCTCAAGTTAACTTTTTTAGCTGATAAACTCCCTACAATGTGTCTAAAATGTTGTATAGCACTACAGTATGTCTGTGTTAATCTTCACATATTTGTGCGTATTAGTTTAAATCTGCAATATTTGGTCTAAAACGTGTTTACGGTAACCCTATGGGTTGAACATAGGTATTGCAGCTTAATTTTCTTATTGGTCAAGGACTGTTCACTCTGACGTGTCTTGTACACTCTGACGTCACGAAAGTGGTTCAAGCAGAGCCAATCCCCTGCAGAGATGAGAAGGTCCTCGCTGCAGGTCATACCTTATATGGAAGTGGTACGTTGCACTCCGGAAAAGCTCTGCAGCAAAGCATATTATAGTTTTTGGAATGGCAATAGTTATTTGTAACTTATTCATTTTAAGAATACGTTTCACGTCATCGTAACTATTTGGTTGTATTTGTTTTCTTATGGTGCGATGGACAAGCAAAGCATATACAGTATTTTCTGGTGTATAGGTCGCACCTGTGTATAGGTCGCATTGTCCAATTATCACCAATAGATTGGAAAAATCCCTAGATAGGTCGCACTGGTGTATAGGTCGCACCTACGTTTAGCTCTGCTGCAAATGTCTGCCACAGGAGCGCACAGCAAGGCTTTTAAGAAGATTAACACTTAAAAACAATTATTTGTTTGATAAAAATTATAGCAAATATTAGGCATGTAACGAGATCTCGTTGTACGAGATCTCGCGATATTAAACTCCCGCGATATCTCTCGTTGAGAGGTAACGTTGTCTCGCGAGATGCTAATGCTAGCGCTAGCAGAGCCCCTAGCAAGTCAGCGTCACGGACAGCATGGCTTCGCCGGATGAAGTTGCTATAGAAGACGCCCCAACTACTGATGGAACTACCGCAGACGAGACGCCTCTACATTGATGGAGGGTCCCGACGCTGCCCCGAATGTAAAGACACGCGTGTAAACACCGGTGTGACCGGTGTTGCCAGATAGAGTACCACCCGCCCAAAGCACTCTCTATCCGCAAAAGTCAGAAGGAAAATCGCGGTGAACCACCCAATCTGGCAACACACGATTCAGTGCAGTGATGCGGAAATATAACGCGCGCATGAAGTAAATGGCTGTACGTCGTGTGTTTACAAACTACGGTAAATATGTCGGGCAAAAAAAGAAAGTGGTTGGACATGGATTCACTTGTGTCACGGAACGGGATGGGAGTCAGCGTCCTATCTGCATGATATGCAACACGAAGTTGAGCAACTAGTCTGGCGCCGGCAAAACTGAAGGAACACTTCATGAAGATGCACAGACGGAGAATACAGTACAAGAACACAACGCCTGCTGAATTCAAGGTGAACGAGCCAGATATGATGTTGTTTCTATGCTAATTTTAGCTTTTTAAGCTAATTCCACATTTAATGCTCTTATTAAAAAAAATGTCATCCTAATTCAGCAAAAATGTGCTCTCTCAACTTCATTCTGGTGATGCTTCTTTCTGCTATTTTAGCTACTTTTCAGCTGAATCTTTTTTCTAATTTTAGATTTTCTTCAGATAATTTCCACATTTTTGTGCTCATTTCTGCTTCTTTCAGCCTAATTGGGCAAATATATTCTTTTTGCTTTCTTTTGCTAATTTAAAAGCTTATTCTACCTTTTCAGCAACATGTTTTAGTACTCTTTTTCTGGTTTAAGGTCAATTAAAAATTTTGTGGTAATTTCTGACACTTTCAACCTAATAATTACCTTTTTTTGTTCATTTCAAGGTGCAACGAGCCAGATATGATGAAAGGGCCACTCTGCCTGCTCTTGGATTTGTACCTGTTAGCAAACCGATCCTCGCAGCATCGTACGAAGTTGCTTATTTGATCGCAAAGCAGGGTAAGCCACACTCCATTGGTGAATCTCTCATAAAACCAGCTGCATTAAAGATGGCAAATCTGCTACTCGGAACAGCAGCTGAAGATAAATTATCCCAAATTCCTCTTTGATGATTAAAAATTGTACAAAAATATTTTTGGGGGATGAAACTCTTATTGGGCCAGAATAAAGTTGTTGTGAGTTCATGCACTGTGTTGCTTTTGTTCTTTGAGCAAGGTGATGTTGTAGAATTTGGAAAAAAAAAAATCATATTTTATATATTAAAAAAGAGGGGTTCGGTGAGTGGCCATATGAAACTTGAGGGTTCGGTAGCTCAAAAAAGGTTAAGAACCACTGTTCTAAGGTCTAAGGAGATTCAATCAGTAAAATGAAGACATCAGTTGGGTTTGTAATACATGTTAAAACAGAATAAAAGCCTTTTTGCGGCATAAAACCGATCTTTGAAGTTTTCTTGAACTAATGTTAAAATCTCGTCTCGTTCTCGCAAGATCTGTGATTTTCTCGTCTCGTCTCGTCTCGTGAGTTTTGTGTATCGTTACACCCCTAGCAAATATATGTCTGAGCTGAACTTTTCCTTAAAGGGGACCACAGATGCAAAATTCACTTTTTAATGTTTTTTTTACTCAACTTTGGGTATGTACTTCATAAAAAAACAGTCCTAAGGCCAAAAAAATGCACCCAGTGGTTTATTTACTCTAAGTAGATTTATTTTACTGTGATAAAAACGGTTCGTTTTTGAAATAAACTGGAAGTCAATCGCGCTTGTGACGTCACAAGCGCTAGGACAACCCACCCCAACCTGAGTCCAGCCCCTCACCTAGCAACCCCTGGTTAGGCTCAACCCACTTCTGTATTAAACACATGACTGTTGTTTTTCATGATTTCATCTCATCTTTTGTTTATATGTTATTAATTTCATGTGTACAGCACTTTGTTGCAGCTGTGGTTTTTTAAATGGCTTTATAAATAAAGTATAATTGTTATTTTTATGTTTTAGTTCAATTTTTAGTGTATTTGCGATCTCTCCCAACGCGCCGCCGGCAAAAATTAAACGAGCATACCCCCGGCGTAGAGACCGGTTGCGACGGGACCCTCTTCTGGCGGATGGAGCGGAGCTTCAACTGTACAGCCTCACAGGAGCCTCACAGGAGCCTCGCAGCAGTGAGGACCTTCTCCTTACGGATTAATTTACGGGAGACACTTGGTGAACTTTGTGTTGTCTTGACTGGAACAGCGATAACTCCCAAAATCGCCGCGTGAAACGAGCGGAGCTGGCGAACACCGGAAGAGGAACAAGCTAACATTAGCTTCGGATTCGGGTGGTCTAATGCTAAAAGGAGCAGCAAATTGCGGCGCGCTCAGACGGGTTTCGGTAAGTTATCTTAAGCTAACACTAACAGTAAGTCAAATGAGTAATAAAAAAAGAGCTAATTTTAAAACAACAACACATTACAGATACTGGCTGTTACAGAGGGCGTAAACAGATCTTTGAAGGGCGTGGACTTCAGAACTTCTATCAGAAACCGGTCGTTCAAAACGAAAGTTAAAAATGGCAGAATTAAAAAGGGTATAATTGATTATCTAAGAATTATTTTGTGCATTAAATTGAAGGAATAGGGTCTAGATAGCACACAGAAATAACATAAAATTTTAAAAAATGCATCTGAGGTCCCCTTTAATAAATGAACGTAATTGTGAAATGAGCTGGATTTAAAAATTTGTTTCACCGAAAGTGATAACAAGCCATATATAGGTCGCACCTGAGTATAGGTCGCAGGCCTTGAAAAAAACCCATAAAAAGGTGCGACCTATACACCGTAAAATACGGTATGCCAAGTTGGGCCAGTGGTGGAAGTGCACGTTTGAGGTCCGACAGACCCAGGTTCGAACCCCAGTCATGGCATACCATGTAGTATTACTTTCTTTTTTTTTTTCCTAAAGCCTATTGTTTTGGATAGATTGGGTGGGGATAGATAAATACATATTTATTCTTTGTTGTTGCTTGCTGTAAGTTGTTTGCTGGAGTTTTAGTTTGTTTTAGTTTGTTGCTAGAGGGGGCGTGAACGCAGCTCAACCACCCACCTCCTCCCCTCCATGTCTCTCGACACTCCCATTTTCATGAAGGTTTTTGAATCTGGTCTGGGGGCGGAGTTACTGTTTCACAGTGAGTTGAGTACTCTTTATGCCCAACAGATTTCATCCAGGTGAAATCTTCCATATTTTTTTCCCCTTTAGTCTAACAAAGTTAAGTCAGGTCCTCTGGACAGATTTAAAAAAAAAAGAACTTGTTGAAACCCCTAATGCATGCTCAATAATCCAGGTAGAAAAATCTAAAAAAAGCTGAGTGTGGTCCTCTGGACATTCAAAAAATAAAACAAAACTTTGCTTTGTTTTGTTTTTTGAATGTCCGGACCAGACTTAGCTTTTTTAAACTTGTTGAAAGGTTTTGTCTTTAACCCAAAAGACTTTGTCGGTCTGAGTCAGTGTTGCCAGATCTCATGATAGAAACAAGCAACCAGCTCTATGAAAACAAGCCCAACTGGCAACCCACCACATTGTGTAAAACTTAATTAACATTACATAAAAAATTATACTAAACACTTTGAAAAAGGTATAAATCAGAAAAAAATGCTAACTCAACTGAACGGGACATATGATATCAGACCCTACAATAATGGCAAATGCTTTTAATGATTATTTTATTAAATCAGTAGAAGAATTGGCAATACATTTTAATTCCATAGATCCAACAGATAATTCAGTTATTGACACAACTTTTCCTTTTACTCTCAACAAGATCAATATTTGTAAAACTCAGCATATAATTACTCAATTAAAAACATCTAAAGCTAAAGATGTCTTTGGAATAGATACAGAGTTTATAAGGAAACATACAGTTTTATCAAACCCTATAACTCACTTAATAAACTTATCTTTTAAGAAAGGGCTATTTCCTGATACCTTCAAAACAGGACTAATAACTCCAATTTTGAAATCTGGTGACTCCGAGCAAGTTAGCAACTACAGACCAATAAGTATTTTACCAGCAATATCCAAAGTGATGGAAAAAGCAGTAGCGGAGCAGCTTATTAGTTATTTAGAAAAAAACCAGCTTCTTTGTCCAGTCCAGTTTGGATTTCGTTCTGGTTACTCAACAGAACTGGCTACCTCCTACCTTACAGACAATAATAAAAGATCTCTAGATGATGGTAAGGTAGTTGGAGCAGTGTTCCTGGACTTGAGAAAAGCCTTTGATACATTGAATCATGACATGCTCTTACATAATCTCAGTATGTGTAACTTCTACAAGTTAGCAATCAGCTGGTTTAGATCATATCTAAAAAATAGCGAACAGTGTGTCAAAGTTAATGGAATGAAATCCAGCCCCCAAACATATGGGAGTTCCACAGGGTTCCATTTTAACGTATTTTCCGGTGTATAGGTCGCACCTTTTTATGCTTTTTTCAAGGCCTGCGACATATACTCAGGTGCGACCTATATATGGCTTGTTATCACTTTCGGTGAAACAAATTTTTAAATCCAGCTAATTTCACAATTACGTTCATTTATTAAGGAAAAGTTCAGCTCAGACATATATTTGCTATAATTTTTATCAAACAAAAAATAGTTTTTAAGTGTTAATCTTCTTAAAAGCCTTGTTGTGCGCTCCTGTGGCAGACATTTGCAGCAGAGCTAAACGTAGGTGCGACCTGTACACCAGTGCGACCTATCTAGGGATTCTTCTAATCTATTGGTGATAATTGGACAATGCGACCTATACACAGGTGCGACCTATACACCAGAAAATACTGTAGGTCCATTGCTTTTCTGTTTATACATCAACTACTTACCGGACAGTTGCAAATACGCCAAATGTCAGATGTATGCAGATGATGCCATCATCTATGTATCTGCAAAGACTCCACAACAGGCAGATTACTGAACAGGGAGATGGAGGGAGTGTCTCAGTGGTTTAAGAATCACTGTTTGACTCTGAACTGCAATAAAACCGTCTCAATGTGTTTCACTATCCGGCGTAAAGTCTGTAACTTTTCAATTGTGATTGATCAAAAGGAAATCCAAAAAGTGGAAGAGTAAATATCTGGGTGTCATTCTAGATTCCCAATTTATAAGACTGAGCTGAATACAGCAGCTCAGACTGAGGAAGTCTTTCGGACGAAAGACGAAACGTTTCTACAATTTTTTTGCTTTGTTTTGTATTGTTTTTGAATGTCCAGAGGACCAGACTTAGCTTTTTTAGATACCTGCATTTTTTTTTCTCTTTAGGTATTTAAAAAAAAAAAACTGATCCTTTGCAGTACAAGATGTTTGCATCAGTTTCTTGTTTTTCTTTACATCTCTGGGACGTGTTTGTGTGACGGGCTAGTTGTTTCTGACCGACCACTCGGTGCATTTGTATTTTACGCCTTTCAAACTGAGGCGTTTGCAGTGTAACTAAAAAAATGGTGAAAATATGTATGATCAAAGAACATATTTAAAATGTTTCTGCTTTCATGCATCAACACAACACTAGCTCACTCCTTGAGTTAGATGTTTTTGTTAGAGGCCAGCATTTAGTAAGCCTAAAAAAGAAGCCCTGTCAGATACAAGGGCTGATAATGAGCAAACAACGCAGCCAATGTTCTCCCAAAAAGTCTGGAAAATCTCCACGACGCTGGAGAATACACATCCGATGTGTTGGAAGCAAAATATGATGCATAGAAGCGATATTGTCCAAAGAACTGAAGTGGTTCTGTCCGTCCTTGAAGTAATTTATTCCAGTTTAAAGCTGGAGTATCAGAAGTCAACCATTAAATCTCAGCCCTAATATCTCAGATGATGATGAGTCTGCCTACAGGAGGGAGGTGAACCGGCTGGTGACCTGGTGCAGCGACAACAACCTGGAGCTTAATTTCCAGAAGACGGTGGAGATGATTGTGGATTTCAGGAGAGTCACAGCCCCTCTGCCCCCCCTCACCCTCAACGATACCCCCGTCATCACTGTGGACTCCTATCGGTTTCTGGGTGTGACCATCACCCGTGACCTCAAGTGGGAGCTGAACATCAGCTCCCTCATCAAGAAGGCTCAGCAGAGGATGTACTTCCTGCGGCAGCTGAGGAAAGCCAAGCTGCCGGCCAAGCTGATGGTTCAATTCTACACGGCCATCACTGAGTCCATCCTCTGCTCCTCCATCACAGTGTGGTATGCTGGGGCCACTGCCAGGGACAGACAGAGACTACAGCGTGTTGTGCGCTCTGCAGAGAAGGTAATCGGCTGTAGTCTCCCATCCATCCATGATCTGTACGCCTCCAGGACCGTAGGACGAGCTGGTCGGATTACGACTGACCCTTCTCACCCTGCACATGGACTCTTTGAACCACTCCCTTCAGGCAGGAGGCTTCGGTCCATTCGGACCAGAACCTCCCGCCATAAAAACAGTTTCTTTCCATCTGCCGTCAGTCTTCTGAACATTCATAATCCTGTTACTGTTTAACTCTGCCTTATCATTTATCACTGGCCTAAAACTGTACATCATCACTCCATTTATCTTCTAGCACCATTTGTCACTGCCATTTATTGTGAATATTATTGTGAATATTGTGCTGTACTGCATTGTGTTTATTGGTTGGTGTGTTCATGTGTTTTTATTCTATTTTTACTTCTTTTTATTGCACCTTTATGCCAAAGCAAGTTCCTAGTCAGTGAATTTTATTATTTGACAATGGCAATAATAAACTGATTCTGATTCTAATAACAGAAAGTTTCCCATCAGGAAGTGATAATGCTTCGAAGTTATGTTGGAACAAACAATCTGCTGATGGCTCGTCTTGGATTCATTTGTCAGATATTTCAAACCCTAAAGTCATTACCAGAAACTTGAACACTTTCAAACTCTTCCTGGTTTTGTCTCAGAGAAGTTCGATACGCTTCATGTTTGTGCCCTGCAGATTCAGCTGTAGCGGTGCGTTCAATGTACACACAGACAGTAAACGCAGCTGAAAGGCTTAGCTGAGTTTTGACCCCGGGGTGATTTCAGGCCGAGCTTTGTTTGGTTTCTGTTTGGGCTCAGTGACAGAGCTGCTGACCTGTCAGTCACGTCACAATGTTGACGTGAGGAAACCATGCGTGACTAAACGACACATGCTTATAAGAAATGAAAGTTTAAGCACATGTTTTCTTACTCATGTTTTATTCTCTTCCAGTGATTTTGATTCTCTGAGGAAGGAAAATGTCTATGAAAACAACAAACTGGTAGGACATGTTTTTTTTCTTCTTCTATGACTAACATGCATTTCTGTTGATAGCTCAAGCATTTCCTCTGCTCTTTTTATATCTACATGGATCTCAGCAAGTACATCTGTAAGGAAAATAATGGAGGGTTGCTTTGTGAAGACTTGTTGGATGAACCGATCTCTTTTATAAAAGATAACCCGGTGTTTTGTATGGAGAAAAATTGAAACATTGCAACTACAATTCAAATAATCCAGAAAAAAGTTCTTAGTTTGGCTTTTTTTTTTACATTTGTTTCACTCATTTTAATCAGAAAAGAAAACAGTAGTCCCTCGCTACTTCGCGGTTGGTTTTTCATGGACTCTATCGCGGTTTTTCAAAGTAAGATTGGACACGATACACAACTGGCTGGTTGATGGATGAGCTGCATGATCGGTATGAATTTTTTATTTAAAATAAATGACTTAAAAATGATTTAGCAACTGTGTGCAGCCCCCAGCTGTGGGAGAAGGTTCCTCCTGCAGCCGATCAGCTGATCTTGTGCAGAGTGGAGAAGTGGGCGTGGCCGAGGGCACAGCTGAAGGCAGAGAGCTGAAATCATGACATGCGTTTCTTCCATCAATGTGTGTCATGTCCAATCTTAGTTTGAAAAAACGTGATAGAGCGAGCCCACGATAAATGATCTGCGAAGTAGCGAGGGACTACTGTGTGTGTGTGTGTGTGTATATACTGTACTGTATATATATATATATACATTATATATCTATAATGTATATATCTATATATATATATAT
>JBBPBX010080489.1:0-16157 GCA_038048925.1 Garcialebias charrua | reverse complement strand
TAAAATTACCATACGGTAGGTTTTTTTCTATTAAATTCCTTTTTCTTTAATATAATTTGAACCAGTGGCAATTTTAACCTCTTTTTGTGGGTGCTTAAGCACCCCTAAATTTTATCTTAGCACCCCTGAAAAATAAAGTATAATTTTTTTTTTTAATTTATATTTTTTTAATAGTCCAAATTTTGGACAATTTACGCGGGCCAATTAAAAAGCCCAACGGGCTGTATACGGCCCGCGGGCCGGGGTTTGCCCATGCCCACCTTAAAGTTATCAAGTGTGTTACAAAAATATAAATTACACAAACAAACACTTCACTGTTCATTGTTCAAACAGTTAGTCACGTTTGGTGAAGGTCTAATTAATATTGACTTCAGCAGAGTTTATTTTTACTTTACAGAGAAATAAAGATTTCAGACAAACATTTCATTGAGGACAACAAAGATAACATTACTAACGCTGATACATATTTACTGTTAGGTCAGATTTATTGTTCTGAATAAAGTTTTGCAAGTCAGTAGCCTATGCTTGATGATCTAGACTTGCTAACTCGAGAGGCACGGAGCTAATGACAAGCAGGTCGGAGGATTGAAGAGATTTTATTTTTGATTTATTTTGCAGATCAATTAAAATACGTTCCATGCTCTGTTCAGTCTAATATGCCACAGTGTATTGTTCTCTGCTTTATCTGTGCTGAAAGTTAAAGTGAACGGCCATGACTTGAAAGTCTTCTTGTGCCCTCTGCTGGATACATTGTACAATTACACCTAGTGCAAGTAGGGACATGGTTGGTGTTACGAAACCGCTTCTCTCCCAGCTCGTTCTTTTCTTTTCACTGTTTACTGGAGAGTAGGGCCGCAACGATAAGCGCGTGATGAGAGAAAAAAAGAGAAAAGAAACAAAACTGGGACCTGACGGAACACAGTGAGGTGGGGCTTACCTTAAGATGTCCGATCAGAGTCTCTTCATCAGCCGACATCCTTAAAGGGGCGAGCCCGCACTGTTCTTCATCCGTCAGACGATCTGTTCAATAGTTGTTGTTTTTGCTTTTCTTTATAGTTTTTCTCTTTTCTTAAAAACACACCACTTGTGATTTTGTAGGTGGTTGATGTTAGCAGGCGTGTAAACTCCCCGGTGCATTACTTAGTGTCCAGCCGGTTCATCCAGGACAAACTTCCTCCCGGCCAAAAACATCCGACGCTCCCCTCTGGGTTGATCCGACCCGAGGTGAAGACTCTGTTCCTCCGTCCAGAGCCTACCCGCACCGTACCTTAAATTATTTTCTTCTTTACACTTCTCCTCTGCTGTAACAGCTTCCAACACACCACTCACTCACCCCACAGGTGTGCTACCAGCGCAGCTAAAAACACTTAGACTGGCTGAGCCCCGCCCCCTTCACCAGTGAACCGTCAAAAAGGTGCCAAAAATAACAAACAAACAAAAGACGGAAGAAATGTGACCACGTAACATTGGTTCCAGCATTTTAGTGGTGACAATTAGAAGTACCTGATGCATGCTCAATAATCCAGGTAGAAAAATCTGAAAAAGCTAAATCTGGTCCTCTGGACATTCAAAAAACAAAACGTGACATTTATCACCGATACTGATATGTCCCTAAACATCTAGATTGGCCTGTCCATCCCGATATATTGGTCGGGCTCTACATAAAACCCTATAACTGAAAGTAGACTTTCTTTTTTGTAACATTATATATTTTTACAATAATTTAAAGTTTTAAAATTCAGTTTTTAACATTTTGTGGTCTGAAACTATCTGTGTTGCATTCAGGTGTCGTAGAGACGGGGCTCTTTGTGAATATGGCTGAACGAGCGTATTTTGGGATGGAGGATGGAAGTGTGCAAGTTCGGGATGCCCTTGTCAAATGAAGTTTGCCACAATTACTCCTCGCTCCATTGGCCAAATGTCTCCCACAAGTGTCGTTATCACACGTTCTCCCAGTGTTTGGAAAATCACAGGATAAGGCAGGTATCTCCACTTTTTACAGGTGGCGTTTCAGATAGTTTTAAAGTAACTAATGAGATAAATGAAGTCCCACAGGAAGTACTGCTGTAATAAGGTAGTGTGACTGAATTAATTCAGACCTGGGCTTCACTGGTGGCCTGAGGAAACACTGCAGTAGACTGGAATAAGGTGTGCCTTAAGGTTGACGTAATACATTAAAAAAGCACGTCACATCTGCCATTAATCAAATCTCAACACATTACATCATAGTATTTTGACTAGGCAGGTTTAGATCATATGAACTGTTACAATAAACCATGTTGAAAATAAAATGTGATTAAAGTTTTTTTTGTCATTAAAAACAAAACGTGTTGTTGCAGATGCTTTCAGATCAACTAACACTTTATTAACTGTGTGAATGATTCTGTTCAGTGTCCTGAGACGACGTCTGCTGTGAACTGGCTCTATATAAATGAACTGGACTGAAATGATGATCCTCCCCCTGACAGGAAAATGACAACTTAAACTTATTTTACTGACAATTTACGGGATTGACAGAGTTGTTCATGATTCTGGACATGGAAAATTTACCTGGTTTTCAAAAAGTATAAAGTTCTGCAAAGTTTACTCTGACACCACTAACATCTAGTGCGACCAGTCAGTATACATCCAGCTGTTCTGTGAAGGCCTCAGGTCAAGGTCAATATTTCTTTGTCATTAACTTCTCATGGTACATATGGTGGAACAAAATTGTGTACACGGTCCCAGTTACATCCAACAAAAGTATAAAATGTAAAAGAAAACCAGTAATAACATTTTTCTTAGTTCATATCTTAGATGTTAACTAAAAATACACTAAGCACTAGTGGTACAAGAACAATATGCTGAACAGCAGCACGAACATGAGTCTGTGAGCAGATGAGTTTGAATTAACACAGCAACATGAAATAAATCAGGTGTGTTACAGAACATTAGAGATGAAACGGCATCAGAAAGTGAACATGGAGTGAAGTATGACTGAAAACTGCATCCACCTGACGGGTCGAGGAGAAGAGCACTGTAACCTGAAGGAGAGCCAAGAAGCTGGAGGGGCTGCAGAGATCCACAGCTCTGGTGGGACAACGATGAGTTGCACTATCCACACATCTGGCCTTTATGGAAAAGTGCTGAGTCGTTGTAAAATTGGTAGAGATCAACCCCAGAAGACTAACAGCTGTAATTGCAGCAAAAAATGGTTCTACGAAGTGATTTGGGCCAAAAAAGTAGACTCAGTAAAATACTTGCATACAAATTTAAATACTAGAATTATAATTTGTATTGTAACATGGCAAAATTTGACAAAGATTAAGTTTTAAATGATGAATGGCATTTGGTTGAAATCACAATGTTCAGTTTTTGATGCCAGATTCATGTAGATCCTGATGATGATCTTGTTTTTCACCACCAGGAGGCGCTAAAGAGACAGTTTGAGTAAACAAGGTTTAAAGTAGCTTCAGTACTTCTGCAAGAATCTTGGAGGCTCAGAAAGCGTACGACAACAAAAGATGCATTTGGGGAAAAGATTGAGAAACAAAACTTGTAATTGTTTTTCATTTGCTCTACAAAAAAGCTTCAAACAAGATACAACTGTTTAATCCAAATTACAGAGAGAGATGACACGATCAACGGAAGTGTAGTGTTTTTTAGTGTAGTTTTTCCTGAAGATGACAGGAAGTGCGTCTGTATGAGCCACGTCAGTGTTTTCATGTCGGCAGCTTTTACGTCTGAGTGAAAGTAGACTCGTCCAATCAGAGGCTTGCTTCTGTCAGCTGAGGTTAAAAAGTGAACTCCACCCAGAAACACTTTCCGACATGTCTGTTCTCTGACAGCAGGACACGCTGTTTGTTTTCCTACTTTACTCTCGTCTGATTGGACGGCTGCTTGTAGATCTGACCAATCACAGGGTCCACACTGGGATTGCCTTCGGAAATTGTCGTCATCGTTACCAGTGCGCATGCGCACACGATTCTTAATGGATGTGTTCATTTTTAATACACCGGGCGATGACCCGGGTAGAAATGAGCGGAAGGGTTGCGTACCCTCACCCCCGTTAGGGCAGTCTAGATTTATTATTAGCTACTGATAATGTGCAATTAAGACTTACAATATGAAAATTAAAGGCATTCAAAGATCTCGTATCATCCATCTCCTTTCATTACTCGTGCTATAAATTAAGTCAAGTCATCTTTATTTATAGAGAAACAGATAAACTGCTCTCAAGATGAAGGTAAGATTGAAAAAGAACGTTTACTAAGGTATTAGTCAAAACATGTAGTCGACATTACTGCATGATCTGTTGGCGCTCAATATGTGTGTTGAGGAGGATTCACGGCCACTACTAAACCGTTTCATCTCAATATGTGTATCCCCGCCTTTGTCAGCCGGTCAACAAATGGTGCTCATCCAGCCTGTGTTTGATGCCCCGCCTCTTTGAGTGACAGGTTTCCCATCCAATCGTTTTCTTCTTCGTGTGTGAGGACACATGATTGAAGGTGAAGTGCGCAATGACACGCGTGTACGATGTGTTTAGTGGGTCGTGTGGATTTTATTATCCAATGTTAGTGTAGAAACGAGGCGGGGTTTCAGTTTATCAGTTTATTCTTGTATGGAGAGGCTGTTTGTTTACCAAGAGCACATTCAGCAGGGCTTTTTTTTAATGCTACTTCTTTTTTTTATCACTAACTTTGTATGATTCACAAGGTCCGTAGAATGTAAATGTGATTTTTCACTGATGTGCCAGTGTTCCAAATGGAAAGGAGGCTTCAGTTTGGAGTGTGGAGCTTCTCCTTCGTGCTGCTGCTGCTGGAAGCGGGGTTCGGGACTTCTCTAACTCAGGGTTCCATCATCGGACAGGAAGCGCTGGTGGAAGATGCTTCACGGGTCATGGCGCGCGGCTTGGAGAACGTGGGCGTCCCGGTCCCCGGAGCAGACGTCACCGTGGAGGACGACGACAATGTGTCGGCTGGTGAAGCCGACGAAGCAGCAAACAGAGGAAGGAACGACAACGTCCGCCCCAACAGGTAACAAGCCGGGCAGACGCAGCGTGACGACACACATCCATTATCGGACACGTCGGTAACTCTTGGAAAGTGACATAACTTACTTAGGCACACTAAACTTTAATTATTGTTTTATAAAAAATCATCTTTGAGTTAGTAAGAATCCGTACATTCTGTACTAAATCAGTGTGTTTTCAATTAGTTGTGGACGCACAGCGGATGGTTCAGGGACCGTCCACAAATTGCGAAGTCATTTTGTAATAACATTAAAATAATGATCTGTGTTTTCACATTAGTCACATCACATGATTTACGAGTTAAAAGTCAGCGTCTCTGTTCAATGTCATTCCACTAATTAAAGTGGAAAGATGCTGTTTTTATCATTTTGAGTGTTCCCTGCACCAACTTGTTGACGGTCCCTAAACGTTTTGTTCCTCTGAGCTTCACCTGTGGGTTTGTGACTGCAGGTCCGGAGTGGGACTCATTTTCAGTCCTGGAGTTTCATGTCTCTGACTGGTCCACTTTAGATCACAGCCTATTGTTATTAAAATTATTTAATGATAGAAGCGATTCTAAGGATCTGCCCTCAAGGGGTGTGTTTAGCCCCAGTGCTGACAGTGGACCTTGTCTTGAACAGTGCAGTGGCCATTGGCATCAGAAGCATGTGTAATGTGTGTGTGTGGGGGGGGGGGGCGCACTGCTGGAGGGGTCTAGGTCCTCTATCAGAAAATTTTGAATAAAGTAGATGTCATTTCCTGCATTCTGGTGTATTTTAACACATTCTTTAAAGCTGATATGTAACTTTTCTAACAATATATTTTAACATATTTCTTCACTCTGTCACTATCTCCTGACAGACTGATGTTAGACAAGTAATCTCTGAAAAAAACTATAGTCCCCTTGCTTCTCTAAAAGCATTTAAAAAAACACAGTGACCCGCCGTTAACCAGCCAATAAAAACAGAGTTTTTAACCAGCCAATAAAAACAGAGCTTCTCACTTCTCACGCTCCTAACCCACGCCCCCGCCTGTCCCAGCCCGCAGCGGCCGCGCACGTTCTCGTTCAAAGGATTGCAAAGCGATGCAAAACTGTTTTGTATGTGACACAAATGTATTAAATTCCCCTTCTTCATCCCTGATCTGGACTTTTCTTTTGTTTTTTTGCCAAAAGTCAAGTGATCGCTTCCTCCTCCGCTGACTCCATGAATGAATTGAGGAAATGAATGAATTTGTCACGAGCGAATTAAACTCAGGTTCAACGTCGCTGCGCGAGGCTGCAGATTTCATGGTGTTCTGGTGTGCTGGACCAGCGCTCCATGTTTTTATTTTATTTTTTAGAACGTTTTATTAACATATAAACACAGAAATTCACCGCTGCTGCGACAGGACATGAAGTGGAGGTGGAGTTAAGGAAGCTGAGCTGAATTACAGCGAGCGCAAGGGGGAGCAGAGCCTATATGGCTCTGAGGGGGAGGGACGAAAGTCAAAGTCAACTTTATTGTCAGAACTGCAATATGTACAGGACATACACAGGACCGAAATTGCATTTCTCTCAGTCCCTCGGTGCAACAGTAACCATCTAAACACTAAACACTAAAACATTTAATAAACATAAGCATAAAATAGTAAAAGTGTAACACTGTCCTGAGTTTTTTCATAATAGTATAAAAGTATGAAAATTTACACCAACACTGAAACACCAAACACCCCTAAAACACCAAACACCCAATGAACATAAGCATAAAATGAAATAATAAAAGTGTAATACTGTCCTGAGTTTTTGCATAGTAGTATAAAAAGTATATCTATAAAATAAACTGAAGTTTCTAGCATTGACATTTGCAAAGAGTGGCACAGTTAATGTATGAGGTAGTTGATGTTGGTATATAGGCAAAGTGGCATATGCAGTAAGGCACATAAGGCACATTTGACATCCTTAGATAAGGCTAGTCAGAGAATACTGTATATGTATCTGCAGTAGTATAGATAAAGTAGTGTAAATGTAAACAGTAGTAATAAATGTAAAGCAGTAGTAGTAAATGTAAACCGTATTAATAAATGTAAACAGTGAATGTAAACAGTAGTATGACTATAGGCAGTAATGTAATACAAACATTAGTGCAAATATGAGAAGTAGTGCAAACTGAATGAGCACATGACCGAGAGTTTAGTGAATAACCCGTTTGATGACACAGAGTCCAGTGTTAAAATCTTTGTGTTGTGTGGTAATGTGTGAGAAAGTTTTTTGTGTTAAGGCAGTTCAAATGGGAGGGGAGGCAGAGCAGGCAGAGTGTTTAGCATCCTGACTGCCTGATGAACAGAGCTGTCTCTCAGTCTGCTGGTACGAGCCAGAAACGTGTCTCTGTTCAAAATTTTTCTGTTCCAGCGTGTTCCAGAAATTACATATAGCAGCTTTAACAAATAGTTTTACCTGCATAAGTAACACTTGATTCAATAACTATTTTAGAGTTAATGGCACAACAAGAAGTAGCCTGACCGACAGCTCTCCTTGTGTGAATAGAACATGCTCCGCTTCTCTCAGCGTCCTAGCCACAGTCTACGAAACATAATGTAGCCCAAGTTAAACATATAGTGGGGAAAATCACTAGCCAAAATGAAAATATAATAATAATTCCTTTTTGCCAATGGCCTGGCATAAAGCAATACAATCATCATCCATTGTGTTTATTAGTAACTTAAAATACCTAATTAAAACTTCAGTAGTGGACTAGGTCTACTGGAATGTTACCCAGTTGTAGAGTCAAGAGACAAACATGTAGCATTAACACAGTATGAACAACATTCAGGAATTGTTTCTATAAGAACATAATCAAATATTTTACATGAATGGTAAGATCACTCTGCCCACGAGGAAATGTAACCCAGGGTGAGCTAACCTTAGACAAACAAACAACATGGCTGTAATGTGGAGGTGGTGAAGCTCACGGTATCACCTGAGGCATTTAGTGAGACATTTCTGCCTTATCAGCCAAAATTAAAACAAAGAAGACAGGCAAAAATAATAATACATTCTAATCTGCTAATAATGTAAAGTAGTTCCTGCAGTGGATGTTTTCATGCCACAGAGCAACATGGGGCAAGAAGTCACAGTGAAATTCAATATGTAAAAGTGTAAATTTTACATTACACAACTATTAAACACTTTGTATAAAATCAGTTTAGTTTTAACGAAGACTAAACAACCAGAAGTTTCAGCATATATCTGACATATAAAACACACAAAACAAATCACAACTAGCTTTAAGCATTAACCTTTCATTTAACTATGAAACATACAATGTAATTATGACAGAGAATGGAGGATTTACCTGCAGTTACCTTCGTACACATGAACATGTGGTACTTCCTGTTTATGTTGGCAGCACGGTGGCACAACTGGTAGAGCTGCTGCCTCTCAGTGAGCAG
The DNA here is from genome assembly GCA_038048925.1 of Garcialebias charrua. Taxonomy (NCBI): domain Eukaryota; kingdom Metazoa; phylum Chordata; class Actinopteri; order Cyprinodontiformes; family Rivulidae; genus Garcialebias; species Garcialebias charrua. The sequence goes on along the minus strand of JBBPBX010080489.1, from coordinate 7,735 downwards.
GTCCCTGGTTCAAATCCCGGTCCGGGGCCTTTCTGGGTGGAGTTTGCATGTTCTCCCCGTGCATGCGTGGGTTTCCTCCGGGTACTCCGGTTTCCTCCCACAGACCAAAAAACATGCATGTTAGGCTGATTGGTGACTCTAAATTGACCCTAGGTGTGAGTGTGAGAGTGGATGGTTGTTTGGTGTGAGTGAGACAGGTCCCTCTTGTAAATGAGTCCCCGTGACTCAACGAGGCTAGCCTGTATAAATAAAGGTTGAATGAATGAATGTTGTATTCAGCTGCTCATGGGGTTGGACGCCGGCGTTTATCATCTTTAACAGTTTTCCTAAAAGTAATCAACTGTGTTCCACCCTCTGAGCGCTCAGGGTAACACGTGTGTGTATTACATGTTCCTCACTGACAACGTTTAAAAATTTTTGATGATGGTTTTCATGAAAGCGCTCTGATTGCAGTGTGTCCGTAAAGCAAAACCCTGACACTGTAAAACAAATAAAATACTAAAAACAAGAAAATATCAAAGCAAATAAGTTTTTAGTGTTTTCCCTTGTTGTAAAACAAATAAAATACTAAAAACAAGAAAATATCAAAGCAAATAAGTTTTTAGTGTTTTCCCTTGTTGTATATGGGATCTTGATTTAACTGTTTTTTTTTTTTACTACTGTACTTTTATTTGCTTCTTGTTGTCTGTACTTGATGTGTTAGTTGAAAACAGGTTTGTGTTGTAAGAGAGTCCTCGTGACACATTAAGACTAACGTGAGGAATAAAGGTTGAGTGAAAACATGTTGGAGGAAAACTGGGCCGCAGCTCTGGGGCGTTTACCTTCAGGACAAATTGAGGTTGCTGATTGGTCAGTTGCTGACACGCCTACTGGATTGATTGACAGGTGGTGTGAGGCTCCGACTCGTGCAATAAAATAATGATAATAAATCAAATAAAACTGAGAGCTGCCACCAGCCCTGGGTGGAGGCGGGGCGGCCCCAGTGGTGGTTCATGTTGTTCATACCAGGATTTCTGATCCGACAAGATACCAGGTAAAATGCAGGCTAGTATTTGCTATATCGATACCGATACTTAGTGCTGTGCGATATGACGATATATATCGTGGGGACGATAGAAACGTGTCTATCGTGCTACTTTCCTTCTATCGTCTCTATCGTGATAAATAAGAATAAAAAAATAACTGTCGCAAAGAAGCTTCATATTGTTGATACTGCAGTCATTTCAAGCATCAAAAGTATTGATTGTTTGATTTAAGGATCAATTCTACAGCAAAAAGTTCTGGTATTGATGGTATCAATATCTTAGTATTGATCCGCACATAGTAGCAGTGTTCTGTGTTTTTATGTCATTGATAAAAATTCTAAAAAATAAGAAACGGGGCCCCACATTAGACCGGCCCACCGGGAAATGTCCCGTTCCTCCGGATGAGCCACTCCGGTGTTGGTGGTGTATGGTTTGCTTTTGTGCAGCTGGCAGGAGGAGGTGATGTTCGTAGTTTTGATCAGGACTTTGATTGCTTGTTGAGAAGTTGGCGAAACAAAAAATGACATAAAGGATTTTGTTCAACTTTTCAACCCACATGATGATCTGTTGCTCTCGAGCAGAATGACATCAGCCAATCCACCAGATTAACTTAACTGAGGGGGCCCGACCCTGACAACCTCAGTTTATGTTCACTCTGTTTAGTTAAGTTTAATTAAGTTGTCAAAAAGTCAAAGTCAAAAGTCAAAGTCAACTTTATTGTCAGAACTGCAATATGTACAGGACATACATGGGCGTAGCCAGAATTTTGTGGGGGGCGGTTCGTTTTAAAGGAGAAGTTGACAATGCTGAACTGATGTGGCTGGATAGCTCAACTGATAAAGCGTCAGCCTTCAGTCCCAAAGGTCGTGAGATCGAGTCCCGCATGGTACAACATTTTTTTTTTTTTTAATTCATTCCAAATTAAAAAAGCACAAGAAAACTATTTACAAAACAGCAAGGAATAAAACAATGCATTAAATGAAAGGAATCAGACGAAGAAAATAATCTTATCTGCCCCTTCTCAAACTATTTTTTTTCCAAACACTCTTTTATTGGATAAAAAAAGAAGAATGTGTTAACCACAGCCTGTGGTTAACACATTCTTCTTTCTTCACAGGCGCATATTAACTACTTTTTTTATCCAATAAAAGACAAATGTAAAATTAGTTGTTTGAATCAAGTGTTTGAAAAAAAAAAATAGTTTGAGAAGGGGCAGATAAGATTATTTTCTTCGTCTGATTCCTTTCATTTAATGCATTGTTTTATTCCTTGCTGTTTTGTAAATAGTTTTCTTGTGCTTTTTTAATTTGGAATGAATAAAAAAAAAAAAAATGTTGTACCATGCGGGACTCGATCTCACGACCTTTGGGACTGAAGGCGGAGGCTTTATCAGTTGAGCTATCCAGCCACATCAATTCAGCACTGTCAACTTCTCCTTTAAAAGTGGGCGGTTCGTTCGAACCCCCCGAACCCCCCTTGCCTACGCGCATGACATACACAGGATTGAAATTGCGTTTCTCTCAGTCCCTCGGTGCAACAGTAACCATCTAAACACTAAAACATTTTTCATTCAACCTTTATTTAGTCAGGTAAATCTTTTGAACCTCATGGGCTCATTTACGAAAGCGACCTGCTAAAACTAAAGAACGATGAACAGCAGTGATAGAATTTCATTAAACAATAAACAAACAAACAATAAACAATAGAAAACAAAAAAGAGAGAAAAAAAACAAAAGATTTTATTATTTTTTTTATTTTTAACAAAGTATCAAAAAACTAGCAAAACATTATAAGGTTAATAAACATAAGCATAAAATAGTAAAAGTGTAACACTGTCCTGAGTTTTTTCATAGTAGTATAAAAGTATGAAAATTTACACCAACACTGAAACACCAAACACCCCTAAAACACCAAACACCCAATGAACATAAGCATAAAATGAAATAATAAAAGTGTAATACTGTCCTGAGTTTTTTCATAGTAGTATAAAAAGTATAAAAAGTATATCTATAAAATAAACTGAAGGTTCTAGCATTGACATTTGCAAAGAGTGGCACAGCAGCATATGAGTTAATGTACACAGTATATGTATGAGGTAGTTGATGTTGGTATAGAGGCAAAGTGGCATATGCAGTAAGGCACATAAGGCACATTTGGCATCCTTAGATAAGGCTAGTCAGAGAATACTGTATATGTATCAGCAGTAGTGTAGATATAAAAGTAGTGTACAGTAAATGTAAACATTAGTGATAAATGTAAAACAGTAGTAATAAATGTAAACCGTATTAATAAATGTAAACAGTGAATGTAAACAGTAGTATGACTATAGGCAGTAATGTAATACAAACATTAGTGCAAATATGAGAAGTAGTGCAAACTGAATGAGCACATGCCCGAGAGTTTAGTGATGAATAACCCGTTTGATGACACAGGGTTAGTTACGTTTGATTAAGTTTAATTAAGCCCCGGGTGTCCATATTGTAACGAGGTATTTACACAAAGATAAAAAAACAACTTTTAGCTAAATACATACAAATACCTACAGTAAATGTTTTTTTTTTTCTTCTGAACAATGCTGGTAACACGGTTGGTTTATATTTTTAAAAAAATACGGTAGCCTTCCAGGAAGTCATTGATCACCATCTTCATCTTCAATCTGGTTTTCGCCCCCACCATAGCACAGAAACGGCTCTAATAAAAATTACTAACGACCTTCTTCTTGCTGCTGACTCTGGTCTTCTGTCCATCCTCATTCTTCTTGATCTAAGTTCTGCCTTCGACACCATCTGTCATTCTATCCTCCTCAACAGACTAACCTCCATTGGCATCTCAGGTACCCCGTTAGACTGGTTCAACTCCTATCTCTCTGACCGCACTCAATTCATTCAGCTTAAATCCTTCCGTTCCCAGTCTTCCCCTGTCTCCACGGGTGTCCCCCAAGGCTCTGTCCTCGGACCCCTCCTCTTCATCATTTACCTCCTTCCTCTAGGTCACATCTTCCGCAAATACGGCGTCCATTTCCACTGTTATGCTGATGACACGCAGCTCTACTTGTCATCAAAACCTAACTCCACCCACCCACCCTCCATCCTCACCGACTGTCTCAATGAGCTAAATCACTGGTTTTCTAACAATTTCCTTCAACTAAACAGCAACAAAACAGAAGTCATTCTTGTTGGTACCAAAAACTCTATTTCAAAATCAGAACATCTTCTCGTCCCCCTTAACAACTCTCTGCTATCCCCCTCCCCTCAGGTCAAGAGTCTCTGTGTCATCCTCGACACCACTCTCTCCTTCACTTCACACATCAACAATATTACTCGGTCTGCCTATTTCCACCTCCGTAATATTAACCGTCTCCGTCCTTCTCTCACACCCCGCTCCACAGCCATCCTGGTGCACAGTCTTGTGACTTCCCGTATCGATTACTGCAACTCCCTTCTCTACGGCCTCCCCAACAAATCTCTCCACAAGTTACAGATGGTCCAGAACTCAGCTGCCCGTGTCATCACTCAAACCTCCTACTATAACCACATCACTCCTGTCCTGCAGCAGCTCCACTGGCTCCTCCTACTATAACCACATCACTCCTGTCCTGCAGCAGCTCCACTGGCTCCCGGTTAAATCACGCATCATCTTCAAAATTCTACTCCTCACGTTCAAATCTATCCACAACCTTGCCCCTCCTTATCTATCTGACCTCCTACAAATCTCCATCCCATCACGCTCTCTCAGATCCTCCTCTTCACTACATCTCCATGTACCCTCTGCCCACCTCTCCACCATGGGGAGCAGGGCCTTCACCTGCTCTGCCCCTCACCTCTGGAACGCTCTACCGCCAGACCTTCGAAACACCACCTCCCTTTCTCTGTTCAAGACAGCCCTGAAAACACATCTCTTTAGACTAGCTTATCACTAAATTATTTTTATTATTTTGCAATTTTTATTATTTTGCATTTTATAATCTTTATGTATTTTATATTTCAATTTGTTACTGCTGATGTTTGAACTGTGTTTAAGTGTCCTTGGGTGTCTTGAAAGGCGCTATTAAATAAAATGATTATTATTATTATTATTATCTTCCTCCTGCTCCACTGTCAGCAGAACATGAGTTCCCCCCCACCCCTCACAGAGAGGGTGGGGCTCTCCCCCCTTCTCTTCTCTCCTCTCCTCCCCTCCCTGTTTCATTGATCCACTGTGACCTGTTCAGTGATTTCATTGGTCAGATTATTATTATTATTATTATTATTATTATTATTATTATTATTATTATTATTATTATTATTATTATTATTATTATTATTATTATTAACAACTTTTATACAGGTAGTGTCACTGAGTCACAAGGGCCCACCCCCCAGGAGATATGTGTATTGGGCAGCTATGTGAGTGCCCGGGTGTGATGATGATTTGATGACATGAAGCTCGTTAGATTGTCACAAAGACTAAAGTCTGTTATTGGTCCCTAGACAGCTACAGTGATCACATCGTGGCGCCAAGATAGTTCCCCCATGCTAAGAGACTGCTTTGAAAACACAAACTGGTCTGTCTTCAAAGAGGCAGCTACGAATGGAAGTTCAGTTGACCTGGAACTTTATGCTTCCTCAGTCCTGGGTTACATCAGTACATGTGCTGAAAATGTATCCATAAGAAAGTGTGTTAAATTTTACCCCAATCAAAAACCCTGGCTAAATAAGGATGTCCGCACCCTGCTGGCAGCCAGGGACACTGCATTCAAGTCTAAAGATACTGAGGAGTTGAGAAAGTGCAGGAGAGAACTGGATGATGGCATAAAGAAGGCCAAAGCCGCGTATGCACAGAGGATCGAGGGACAGTTCACCTCACATGATCCACGGAGCATGTGGCAGGGCATCAAATGCTTAACAGACTACAAGGGCAAAAGCAAACAATGCCCCAGGGACCCATCCCTGCCTGATGCCCTCAATAAGTTTTATGCACGTTTTGATGATCCAAACAGACCAACTAGCACCAGACTCACCTCATCACCAGACGAGGAGCACCTCAAAGTGACCGCAGCAGAAGTGAGAGGCAGTCTCAGAAGGATCAACCCTCATAAAGCTACGGGTCCAGACAACATCCCAGGGAAAGTTCTGAAGGAATGTGCGGACCAGCTCTGTGAGGTGCTGGCTGACATCTTCACCACCTCACTTGCACTGGAGTCAGTTCCCACCTGCCTGAAGACCGCCACCATCATCCCAGTCCCAAAAAGCTCCACAGTGACTGGTCTGAATGACTATAGACCGGTGGCCCTCACCCCGATAGTCGCTAAATGTTTTGAGAAACTGGTCATGTCCCACATCAAGACAGCCGTCAACATCAACGAGGACCCTCATCAATATGCATACCGTGAGAACCGATCAACAGAGGACGCCATCTCCTCTGTGGTCCACACTGCTCTCACCCACCTGGATCAGAAGGACTCATACGTGCGTCTGCTCTTTGTGGACTTCACATCTGCCTTCAACACCATGATCCCCCAAACTCTGATAGACAAACTATCCACACTTGGACTAAGCCCCTCTATTTGTAACTGGGTCTTAGACTTCTTAACAGACAGACCACAGTCCGTGAAGATCCACAACTTCTCCTCCTCCACCATCACCCTCAGCACTGGCTCTCCTCAGGGATGTGTGCTGAGCCCTCTTCTGTTCACTCTGCTCACATATGATTGTACAGCCACACATCCAGGCTGTCATATTGTTAAGTTTGCAGATGATACAGCTGTGGTGGGATGCATCACAGATAATGATGAATCCAGCTACAGACAGGAGGTGGAACATCTGGAGAGCTGGTGCAAAGAGAACAACCTTCACATGAATGTGAAGAAGACGAAGGAGATGATTGTGGACTTCAGAAGGAACAAACACACCCACACCCCACTGTATATAGGTGGATCTGCGGTGGAGGTGGTCTCCAGCTACAAGTACCTGGGTGTACACTTGAATGATAACCTCAGCTGGAGCAATAACACCACCAGCCTGATCAAGAAAGGTCATCAGAGACTCTACTTCCTCAGACGGCTGAGACGAGCCGGTCTGAGAAGCTCAGTCCTCACCTCGTTCTACAGGTGTGCAGTGGAGAGCGTCCTGTGCTCCAGCATCAACGTGTGGCATGGAGGCTGCACAGTTGCAGAGAGGAAAGCTCTACAAAGAGTGGTGAAGGCTGCACAGAAGTCTGTGGGAGTCAGTCTCCCCACCATCACAGACATTTACACCTCCAGATGCAGAAAAAGAGCCACCTGCATCATGAAAGACCTCACTCACCCAGCACACTCACTCTTTGCACCACTCCCCTCGGGACGGAGGTTGAGGAGCATCAAATGTAGAACCACTAGACTGAGGAACAGCTTCTACCCTGAGGCTGTCAGACTCATGAATAAATAAATAATAAGAATAAACACTGCAAAATGTCACATCATGCTGATACTGATCTGTTTCTTGTTGCTGCGTTCATCTGTGACCATCTGCTCATGTTCGTGCTGCTGTTTATAATGATGTTTTTCTACTACATTAGGGCTTAGTGTATTACTAGCTGATGTCTCTCTTAGTTAATCCTAGATGTTATTATTGTTTTTCTCTTGCATTTGTTGTTGGATGTAACTGGGACCCTGTGTACATAATCTCGTTTTCAACACATGTACTACATGCGGTGCAAATGACAATAAATTCTCTCTGACTCTGACTCTGACT
>JBBPBX010080488.1:0-16157 GCA_038048925.1 Garcialebias charrua | reverse complement strand
CACACACACACACACACACACACACACACACTCATAAACTGCACTGTTGGCCTTACCAGGGAATCCGATGACTTAATGATGACCCCACAACATCTTTCTCTTCTTTCACACTCCCCCTGTCTTTTCTCAGCCCTCCTCCTTGGCCGTTCACATAACCCTGCCAGACTCTAGAGGGGGTGAAACAAGAGATGAGAAAAGAAGAGAGGGCAGCAGATAGATTGGAAGGGGAGGGATGAGAAATTACAAGAAGGAGAGTGACGTGGAAAACTCTACTTGCGTGTGTATGGATTAATATCTCAGGGTAACATGGTGTAGTATCAAAAAATATGTCATTGTAGAGATGTTCCACTGTCACTCAGCTGCAGGCCATGAGATTATGAGATGCAATGAGATTATGCCATGAGATTAACCTGACTAAATAAAGGTTGAATGAATGCCCCTCTCACTTCTTCTCCTCTCATTTATATTAAAAGTATCTAAAAAAAAAAAGAAGATTAAAAGTATCATGGCTGTGAGGTGAGTTTCCAGAATATTAATCTGGTCCATATTTCTTCTTCTTTGGACTTTTCTCTCTTCAGGGGTCTCCACCAGGGCTTCATTTATAAACCCGTTAATGCCGGACCACAAACAGCAGGCGTTCTGGGGGAGGGGGGGGGGGTTCTCCCCCAGAACATTTTGAATAAAACAGATGTCATTTCCTGCATTTTGCTGTATTTGAACAGGTTGTTTGTTAAACATTATGTTTACCTCCATCTGTAAACATGTGATTACATTGAGGGCAGCACGGTGGTGCATGTTCTCTCCGTGCATGCGTGGGTTTTCTCCCACAGACAAAAAACATGCATGTTAGACTGATGGTAACTCTAAATTGTCCCTAGGTGAGAGACAGAGTGAATGGTTGTTTGTCTCTATAACCGTGTTTCCATCAAGGTTTCTAGGTGCGCATTTTGAAGTATCGCAGCAGAAAAGCTTAATGGAAACGGCAAAATCCGTATTTACTTTCTCAAGTTCGCCAAAAAGTTTATACGCTCGCTTGAGGTGGTTTTTGGGATGTTCGAAAATGAGCAGATGCGCACAGCGACAGATGGAAACACATTTGCCGACTCGTGCTGCCGAAGCGAACATTCACGTCACGTGACTGATCAGCTGTTTCCGCTCCGGACAACATGTAACATCGCTAAAACTAGTTTGTATGACAGAATAAATACAACTCGACCGATAGCAACACGTACCTGAAATATTCTCTCCATTTTGACGAGATGTGTGGCCAGGTTCTGTTTTCAACTGCTACTTCCTGTTTACTGTAGACATGCGCTGGACATGCGCAGTGCTGACGTCTGACGTAATGACGCTGACGTCTGACGTAATGACGCTGACGTCTGACGTAATGACGCTGTGCGTGGCTTGGTAGATGCGCTTCAAGCCAGCAGATGGAAACACTTCTGCTTCGCATTAATTTGTATTTACATATTTGCGAGATTTCAAAAATTAGCTCAAAAATCGAAATGAAAATGGATGGAAACACAGCTTATGTGTCCCTGTGATGGACTGGAGACATGTCCAGGGTGTCCCTCGACTGCTGGACATGGACACCGGCGACCCCGTGACCCAAAAGTGGAAGAAGTGGGTAAAGATGATGGATGGATGGATGGATGGATGGATGGATGGGTGGAAGATTAAAATGATTAAAAACAGGTCTCTGTTGTAAATGAGTCCTCGAGGCTCAGTGAGACGAACAATGTGTAGAAATAAAGTTTGAAATGAAATGACTGTTTTAGAGAGCAAGAAGAAAAACGTGTGTGTGAATAGATCAGCTCCGATTCTGTCAAGCGTCCTACACCCTCTCCACACACACGCACACGCACGCACACACACACACACACACACACACATACACACACACACACACATAACTTACCTATGTCCACATTGGGGACGCATGTTTTAACTCCCTACTTTAGGGGACACCCCTTTCTGAATGGTTTAGGGACAAACTGCTAAGTGATTTTTTTTACTCTAAATTTACTGAAAACAAAGGTCACCTGAAAATTTTGTTTAAATCATTTTTTGATAAAATTGTTTTTTACCCTCACATTGGGGACCGGATAATTTTTTCATCCACTTTGGGGACTTGAGTTTTACACAGATACACAAACTGATTAAAGTCACCTTTGGGGACCTTATATCCATTTGGGGACTTCAGATTTACATAGATACACAAACTGATTCAAGTCACCTTTGGGTACCTTATATCCATTTGGGGACTTTAGATTTACACAAATACACAAACTGCTTAACGTCACCTTTGGGAACCTTGTATCCCTTTGGGGGCTTTAGATTTACACAGATACACAAACTGATTAAAGTCACCTTTGGGTACCTTATATCCCTTTGGGGACTTTAGATTTACACAGATACATAAACTGATTAAAGACACCTATGGATACCTTATATCCCTTTGGAGACTTCAATTCAATTCTGTTTATTTAAAAAGTCCAAATCACAACAAAGTTGTCTCAGGACACTTTACAAGAACATTCATATATGTAGAAAAGCAGCTTAGTAAAGGTCTATTTCTAAGAAAGTTTTACATAGGTTTACACAGATACACAAACTGAGTAAAGTCACCTTTGGGTACCTTAAATCCCTTTGGGGACTAGTCATTGTTTCATATACATCCATTTCAAAACATATGTAATATGAACAAAACAGTGTACTGCAAATATGCAACCTTGTATTAGTTTATATTGATCTGGCTGGTTGTTCTTGACTTTTGAATTGGGGAAACCTTGTTCAAAACAACCCAAAAATAAATGCTGCACAATATACTGTATGAGCAGCAATGCAAATGTGAAGACATACAGAAAGTACTCTAGATCATCAATATTAGAATTTCCTTTTATCTTTTCTAGCTCTATTGTTTAGCTTTGTGCCAAAAGTAGTTTTTTTTTTACCTTAATTTGGTTCAGCGGTCTGTTATCCAGCCTGAAGTTAGATAATCTGCACAAACTTAAAGGGGACCTCAGATGTATTTTTTAAATTTTTATGGTATTTCTGTGGGATATCCAGACCCTATTCCTTCAATTTAATGCACAAAATAATTATTAGATAATCAATTATACCCTTTTTAATTCTGCCATTTTTAACTTTCGTTTTGAACGACCGGTTTCTTGAAGTCCACGCCCTTCAACGATCTGTTCACGCCCTCTGTAACAGCCAGTATCTGTAATGTGTTGTTGTTTTAAAATTAGCTCTTTTTTTATTACTCATTTGACTTACTGTTAGTGTTAGCTTAAGATAACTTACCGAAACCCGTCTGAGCGCGCCGCAGTTTGCTGCTCCTTTTAGCATTAGACCACCCGAATCCGAAGCTAATGTTAGCTTGTTCCTCTTCCGGTTTTCGCCAGCTCCGCTCGTTGCACGCGATGAGATTTTGGGAGTTATCGCTGTTCCAGTGAAGACAACACAAAGTTCACCAAGTGTCTCCCGTAAATTAATCTGTAAGGAGAAGGTCCTCTTGCTGCGAGCCTGCTGCGAGGCTGCTGCAAGGCTGTACAGTTGAAGCTCCGCTCCATCGCGCCGGAAGAGGGTCCCGTCGAACCCGGTCCTTCCGCCTGTGGTCCGCTCGTTTAATTTTTGCCGGCTGCGCGTTGGCAGCGATCGCAAATACACTAAAAATTGAACTAAAACATAAAAATAACAATTATACTTTATTTATAAAGCCATTTAAAAAAACACAGCTGCAACAAAGTGCTGTACACATGAAATTAAGAACATATAAACAAAAGATGAGATGAAATCATGAAAAACAACAGTCATGTGTTTAATACAGAAGTGGGTTGAGCCTAACCAGGGGTTGCTAGGTGAGGGGCTGGACTCAGGTTTGATCTGATTGGCTGGCGGCTTGTGACGTCAATAAATGCAGGAAGTGTGAATCCTGGTGTATTTATCAAAAATAAATAAATCTACTTAGAGTAAATAAACCACTGGGTGCATTTTTTTGGCACAAGGACTGTTTTTTTATGAAGTAAATACCCAAAGTTTAGTAAAAAAACATTAAAAAGTGAATTTTGCATGTGTGGTCCCCTTTAAAGACCATTGTTTAAACCAATTCTGAGCCACTTCTGTTGATGTGTGATAAACTCTGTTTTAGTTCACAGTTGGACCTCTGACATTGATGTTTTCCATTTTACTTCTGCTTAAGTACAGCACTTGCATAATATTTTTTTATTGAATATATGTTAACAAGATGTTTCCCCCTCCCAAAAAAATCCCCCCAAAATATTTCTCTATATCCCATCCATCCCATCCATCCATTTTCGTCCGCTTATCCGGGGTCGGGTCGCGGGGGTAGCAGCCTAAGTAGGGAGGCCCAGACTTCCCTCTCCCCAGCCACTTGGAGCAGCTCCTCTGGGGGAATCCCAATGCGTTCCCAGGCCAGCCGAGAAACATAGTCCCTCCAGCGTGTCCTGGGTCTTCCTCTGGGTCTCCTCCCGGTGGGACATGCCCGGAACACCTCACCAGGGAGGCGTCCAGGAGGCATCCTAACCAGATGCCCGAGCCACCTCAACTTCAATTTCTCTATATCACCCTCTTGAAATAGATTTTTCTTCAATAAATGAAAATCATAAATAAATGTATTTTCCTCTGATATAAATTCTTCCTAACTTTTAGTAGTTTTTTTTTTAACTAGAGACCAGCCTAGGTGAGGGACGAGACAAAGCGCAGCCCACAAGACCCCTTTTGATGAATAATATAAATGGAAACAATGTTCCCTCGCCCGGACGCGGGTCACCGGGGCCCCACTCTGGAGCCAGGCCCGGAGGAGGGGCACGTTGGCGAGCGCCTGGTGGCCGGGCTTTCACCCATGGAGCTCGGCCGGGCACAGCCCGAAGAGGAGACGTGGGTCCCCCTTCCCATAGGCTCACCACCTGTGGGAGGGGCCAAAGGGGTCGGGTGCATTGTGGAATGGGTGGTGGCCGAGGGCGGGGACCCTGGCGGTCTGATCCTCGGCTACAGAAGCTGGCCATTGGGACATGGAATGTCACCTCTCTGGTGGGGAAGGAGCCTGAGCTAGTGTGTGAGGTTGAGAGGTTCCGGCTAGAAATAGTCGGACTCACCTCAACGCATGGCTCTGGCTCTGGAACCAGTTTCCTTGAGAGGGGTTGGACACTCTTCCACTCTGGAGTTGCCCCTGGTGAGAGGCGCCGAGCAGGAGTGGGCATACTTGTTGCCCCCCATCTTGGTGCCTGTACGTTGGGGTTCACCCCGGTGAACGAGAGGGTAGCCTCCCTTCGCCTACGTGTGGGGGGACGGGCTCTGACTGTTGTTTGTGCCTATGCGCCAAACGGCAGCGCAGATTACCCACCCTTTTTGGAGTCCTTGGAGGGGGTATTGGAGGGTGCGCCTCCTGGGGACTCCCTTGTTCTGCTGGGGGACTTCAACGCTCACGTGGGCAATGACAGTGAGACCTGGAGGGGTGTGGTTGGGAGGAACGGCCCCCCTGATCTGAACCCGAGTGGTGTTCTGTTGTTGGACTTCTGTGCTCGTCATGGATTGTCCATAACGAACACCATGTTCAGGCATAAGGGTGTCCATATGTGCTCTTGGCACCAGGACACCCTAGGTCGTAGTTCAATGATCGACTTTGTTGTCGTCTCATCTGATCTGCGGCCGCATGTCCTGGACACTCGGGTGAAGAGAGGGGCGGAGCTGTCAACTGACCACTACCTGGTGGTGAGTTGGCTCCGATGGTGGGGGAGGATGCCGGTCAGACCTGGCAGACCCAAACGTATTGTGAGGGTCTGCTGGGAACGTCTGGCAGAGTCTCCCGTAAGACGGAGCTTTAACTCCCACCTCCGGGAGAGCTTTGAACACGTTCCGAGGGAGGCGGGGGACATTGAGCCCGAGTGGGCCATGTTTCGCGCCTCTATTGTCGAGGCAGCTTATCGGAGTTGTGGCCGCAAGGTTGTTGGTGCCTGTCGTGGTGGCAACCCTCGAACCCGGTGGTGGACACCGGCGGTGAGGGATGCTGTCAAGCTGAAGAAGGAGTCCTATTGGGCCTTTTTGGCCTGTGGGACCCCGGAAGCAGCAGATAGGTACCGGCAGTCCAAGCGGCATGCGGCTCGGGTGGTTGCTGAGGCAAAAACTCGGGCGTGGGAGGAGTTCGGAGAGGCCATGGAGAATGACTTCCGTACGGCTTCGAGGCGATTCTGGTCCACCATCCGGCGTCTCAGGGGGGGAAAGCGGTACGCGACCAACACCATTTATGGTGGGGATGGCGTGCTGTTGACCTCAACTCGGGATGTTGTGAGTCGGTGGGCGGAATACTTCGAAGACCTCCTCAATCCTACTGGCACGTCTTCCACTGAGGAAGCGGAGCCTGGGGACTTTGGGTCGGGCTCTCCAATCTCTGGTGCTGAGGTCGCCAAGGTGGTTAAAAAGCTCCGCGGTGGCAAGGCTCCGGGGGTGGATGAGATTCGTCCTGAGTTCCTTAGGGCTCTGGATGTTGTGGGGTTGTGTTGGCTTACGCGACTCTGCAATATCGCGTGGACATCGGGGGCAGTTCCCTTGGATTGGCAGACTGGGGTGGTGGTTCCCCTATTCAAAAAGGGGGACCGTAGGGTGTGTTCCAACTATAGAGGGATCACACTCTTAAGCCTCCCTGGTAAGGTCTATTCAGGGGTTCTGGAGAGGAGGGTCCGTCGGATAGTCGAACCTCGGATTCAGGAGGAGCAGTGTGGTTTTCGTCCTGGTCGTGGAACACTAGACCAGCTCTACACCCTCAACAGGGTCCTGGAGGGTGCGTGGGAGTTTGCCCAACCAGTTTACATGTGCTTTGTGGACTTGGAAAAGGCATTCGACCGCGTCCCTCGGGGGGTTCTGTGGGGGGTACTCCGGGAGTATGGGGTACCAGGCCCTTTGATATGGGCTGTTAGGTCCCTGTACGACCGGTGTCAGAGCTTGGTCCGCATCGCTGGCAGTAAGTCAGGCTCGTTTCCGGTGAGAGTTGGACTCCGCCAAGGTTGCCCTTTGTCACCGATTCTGTTTATAACTTTTATGGACAGAATTTCTAGGCGCAGCCAAGGTGTTGAGAGGATCCGTTTTGGTGGCCTTAGAATCGCTTCTCTGTTTTTTGCAGATGATGTGGTCCTATTGGCTTCATCAGCTCGTGATCTACAGCTTTCGCTGGAGCGGTTTGCAGCTGAATGTGATGCGGCCGGGATGAGGATCAGTTCCTCCAAATCCGAGGCCATGGTCTTGAGCCGGAAAAGGGTAGCGTGCCCTCTCCGGGTCGGGGAGGAGGTCCTTACCCAAGTGGAGGAGTTTAAGTATCTCGGGATCTTGTTCACGAATGAGGGAAAACTGGAGCGTGAGATCGATAGGCGGATAGGTGCAGCGTCCGCAGTGAAGCGGGCGCTGTACCGGTCTGTCGTGGTGAAGAGAGAGCTGAGTCAAAAGGCAAAGCTCTCAATTTACCGATCGATCTACGTTCCCACCCTCATCTATGGTCATGAGCTTTGGGTTATGACCGAAAGAACAAGATCTCGGATACAAGCGGCTGAAATGAGTTTTCTCCGCAGGGTGGCTGGACTCTCCCTTAGAGATAGGGTGAGAAGCTCAGTCATCCGGGAGGGACTCGGAGTAGAGCCGCTGCTTCTCCACATCGAGAGGAGCCAGTTGAGGTGGCTCGGGCATCTGGTTAGGATGCCTCCTGGACGCCTCCCTGGTGAGGTGTTCCGGGCATGTCCCACCGGGAGGAGACCCAGAGGAAGACCCAGGATACGCTGGAGGGACTATGTTTCTCGGCTGGCCTGGGAACGCCTTGGGATTCCCCCAGAGGAGCTGCTCCAAGTGGCTGGGGAGAGGGAAGTCTGGGCCTCCCTACTTAGGCTGCTACCCCCGCGACCCGACCCCGGATAAGCGGAAGAAAATGGATGGATGGATGGATAGAGACCAGCCTATTGGATTTTATGGACCAGCTTCTGGCTAAAGATGATTGGTTAAACATGTCAAAAATATTTTCCCAAAAGATTTAACAAATTTATAGTCTTATTTCAGATTTGTTTAGTATTAAATCATGTGAAATTTGAGACAATGTCAGCCCAAGAAATACACACAGAAGAAAAATAATTCCAACAAAAAATGATTAACTTTTTTACTAACAATTTCAGAACTCTATTGAAACACTCTGCAATTCAAATAAACATTGGAAAAGAGCATGAATCATCAGGACAGGCTTTGGGCAACAAAAATACACCTTCAATGGGCTAGTGTGTTTTGTGTTCAACATATTAATTTCAAGTATTACATCAAAACAAAAACTTAAATCATTATTTGGTACACAATTCAATCTACACATTCAATGTTTGATGCATTTTTTTAAACCTCAGTCTAATGTCAGTCCTTAAGCGTATGGGATTCTGCAATGATACAAGTGTCTTCACTAACAAATTAAAAAGATAACTGTTGAGGTAATTTTCAATAAAATTGTTATGAATAGTTAGCACCTTATCAACTGTTACATCTGTCATAGAGCACCAAGTATGAAGAACATATATGTCTTTGTCCAGGCTATACTAATGGTTAACAAACAAGTTTTTATTCTATAAGATGTAACCAGAGTAAATTTCTCCATTCCAAGATCTCCATTCCTATCAGAATAATTTTGTTATATTACAATAGTATTTTCCCCCTTTACATTTTATTATTATTATCTCAAGAAGTAATTTCTTAAAGATTTTTTTATTGTTAATTATTTCATTAATTTCAAACATTTATTTTTGGAAAAAAGTCCTCTTTTCTTTGATTCTCTTGAGTAAAAAGAAAACCAGCAGGAACAAACATCATTCAATGTGTTTGTTCTAGCATGGTTTCTTTGTCACCTGACTGGTAGCAGTATGCAACCATCAGTATCTCATCAAATCAGCTGGTGCTCATCAGGCAAGGTGGGAGAGGCTTTACAGTTGCTGCTGCAGGAGAGGCTTCAAGTTGTTTGTAAACCTCTCTCTAATGCTGTTTGCCACATGTGATGACATGCCTCTCAACTCTTACATGTGTATTTGTGGGACAGAAACCTTCTGCTGATTATGTGTTTTAACCGTGGGAACTGGTGAGTGTTTTGTTTGTTGTCTGGAGCTGGCAGAGTTAGTGCTGGTCTCCATGTAATTGTTTGGGCTCTGTGTTAGTTCAGTGCTAATGCTAACAAACTTTTTTGAATATTCTTTGACATCATCTTGAAGTAATTAACTGAAGGTACATTAAATGGTGGAATGCTATTTTGTACTAATGTGAAATATTGAGAATCTAATGTTATTTGATTTTTGAAAAGTACTCAACTGAGTTTAATTATATTTATAATCTAAACTTAATTACTATAGTAAAGATGGAAAAGCATGTACAAGTATTGATTATATTTATGAAATGATTTTGATGTTGATAAAAACCCAGGGTTATTTATTAAGAGGTCTGCTTTATACAGGCCAGGTTCCTGATTCTGAAGGCTCCTGATTCCGAAGGTTCCTGATTCTGATGATCCTGATTCCGGATCGTGTCTGTTGTCGAGCTGACCAGACTGGCGAGCTACCCTATAATGAACCAGGAGAACTGTTGAATTCCCTCAACTCCTTCCAGTCTGGTAGGAGATGTTTAAGCCTACAACCACATCCACATTTTCCTCTGGACTGAACTGAATTGGATCCTTTCCAACAATCCATCTTACTCCCATCAAGGAGTTGAACTGTGAACATTTTTTCCCATGGCTATAAGAAAAGAAAAACAATTGTGGAGAATTCATGGTTTCAAGTACTTGTTTGTATGTATAGATTTTGTAAATATTGTATAATATAATTCACTTTCTTGGCACTATAAGGTTGTCTGTGTGTTTTTACAAGGTACCACTTCCCTCTAGCAGTCAAACCCAGACTCTTCTGATTTAACTATCTCATTAACCAACTCAAATACCCATATATGTTATGTATACATGCTACAAAAACAACTTTCTCAAAAACAACACACTGGTGTCAAAGAATGCTACTTACCTAATATTAACCCTTTATATTTTTGGAGGGTCAGTCGGATAGTCGAACCTCGGATTCAGGAGGAGCAGTGTGGTTTTCGTCCTGGTCGTGGAACACTAGACCAGCTCTACACCCTCAGCAGGGTCCTGGAGGGTGCGTGGGAGTTTGCCCAACCAGTTTAAATGTGCTTTGTGGACTTGGAGAAGGCATTCGACCGCGTCCCTCGGGGGGTTCTGTGGGGGGTACTCCGGGAGTATGGGGTACCAGGCCCTTTGATATGGGCTGTTAGGTCCCTGTACGACCGGTGTCAGAGCATGGTCCGCATCGCTAGCAGTAAGTCAGGCTCATTTCCGGTGAGAGTTGGACTCCGCCAAGGTTGCCCTTTGTCACCGATTATGTTCATAACTTTTATGGACAGAATTTCTAGGCGTAGCCAAGGTGTTGAGAGGATCCGTTTTGGTGGCCTTAGAATCGCTTCTCTGTTTTTTGCAGATGATGTTCCACACATGTTTTGCAGATGATGATCCTATTGGCTTCATCAGATCGTGATCTACAGCTTTCGCTGGAGCGGTTTGCAGCTGAATGTGATGCGGCCGGGTTGAGGATCAGTTCCTCCAAATCCGAGGCCATGGTCTTGAGCCGGAAAAGGGTAGCATGCCTTCTCCGGGTCAGGGAGGAGGCCTTGCCCCAAGTGGAGGAGTTTAAGTATCTCGGGGTCTTGTTCACGAATGAGGGAAAACTGGAGCGTGAGATCGATAGGCGGATAGGTGCAACGTCCGCAGTGAAGCGGGTGATGTACCGGTCTGTCGTGGTGAAGAGAGAGCTGAGTCAAAAGGCGAAGCTCTCAATTTACCGATCGATCTACGTTCCCACCCTCATCTATGGTCATGAGCTCTGGGTTATGACCGAAAGAACGAGATCTCGGATACAAGCGGCTGAAATGAGTTTTCTCCGCAGGGCGTTTGGACTCTCCCTTAGAGATAGGGTAAGAAGCTCAGTCATCTGGGAGGGACTCTGAGTAGAGCCGCTGCTTCTCCACATCAAGAGGAGCCAGTTGAGGTGGCTCGGGCATCTGGTTAGGATGCCTCCTGGACGCCTCCCTGGTGAAGTGTTCCGGGCATGTCCCACCGGGAGGAGACCCAGAGGAAGACCCAGGACACGCTGGAGGGACTATGTTTCTCGGCTGGCCTAGGAACGCCTTGGGATTCCCCCAGAGGAGCTACTCCAAGTGGTTGGGGAGAGGGAAGTCTGGGCCTCCCTACTTAGGCTGCTACCCCCGCGACCCGACCCCGGATAAGCGGAAGAAAATGGATGGATGGATGGATTTTTGGATGACACCATTTTGTTAATAAAGTTTGTCATTTTATTCTCAGCTGGTGTCCATGTTACTATGCAAATGTTTATGTGTAGAGCATAGATAGACCATGCATTTACTACTGGTTGCTGAATATATTATTCTGCCAGAAGATAAGTACATTTAGTTAGTCCTAAAGTTTACTCAGTCAGATCGATAAGTTTGCTGCCTCATCATTGTAGGCAAATAGTTTGTGCTCAGCACACAAACTGAAAACAGATAAACTAAAGGTTCACACATAGCTCTGCGTACATCTGTACGCGTGTCCGTAGGCATGTACTGTACGTAGCCAGTTCATCCCCATACCTCAGCATACGTTCTCACGTTCATTCTCGCATTTTCGCACCAAATTCTTGACATCATTTGAGCAGCTGCAGCGCAGAGCGTTTACCTACGGGAAAAATTGAGGTTGCTGATTGTCATTTGTAGACATGCCTACTGATTTGATTGACAGATCGGGGGAGGCGCGAGCTGGCAGCTGCAGCCACAGCGGTGTTCTGTGTTTATATGTTATTTAAAAGTCCTAAAAAAATGGAGCGCTGGTCGTGCAGCCCACACATCAGACCAGCACACCAGAAAATCTGCAGAACCTCCCGCAGCCACGATGGACCCGAGTTTAATTCGCTCGTGACAAATTTGTTCATTTCTCATCATTTCAGTCATGGAGTCGACGGAAGAGAAATCAATCACTGACTTTTGGCAAAAAAACTAAAGAAAAAGCCAGATCAGGGATGAAAAAGGGGGATTTATTACATTTGTGTCGCATACAAAACAGTCCGGCACCGGACTGCTATGTTCCAGGGACCCCCGAAACACAAATATTACCATCAAAATAGATAAGCACACATAGTTTTACACCCCGAACCCAACCGTCTTGGTCCCGTTGCTCAACGTGGCCCCTGAAAAAAGATGGCCCCGTAGGGGTCCCAGGCCCCTGGCTCTGACATATGTTAAAGAGGGCCCCGAGACGTGAAGATCCATGTATGCTTGGTGGAAATCGGACCGACGGTTCAAAAAATGTCAACCCTAGATTTTTAGGGTTTTTCTAGCTTTTGGGGGGCCGCTACGGGGGACCCAAGGGCCCGAGGCGCACGGGACCAAGTCCCCCGCGTTCGTCTTGAGCCCGAGATCAACATACTCAAAAATCAACCTCCTAGCACTTTTCTAAAAAAAATGAATTGGGATAGTCATCAGAACATTGCAAAACACTCTGTTGGAATTCGAACCTTACCCCATTTGTGACCACAGGCTGGAAACATGAAAAAACAGTTATGAAAAAAAAGACAAGATGGATGTGTTCCACCCTCCCCCCAATGTTGACACCTCAAATCTGGGGTCCCTAACCGCTTTCGGCCCCGAGTTAGGAACTTAAACACTTTTGGCCCCCAAAAACTGCCTTTTCTGAACATATTTTGTAAATTTGGACCCCTTCCCGTGCACGTACGTGCACAAAACTTTCACACTCTTTTAGGGCTTACTCCATATACATGTGATTCAAATCTGGATTATCCAGGACTTCGGGGTCCTGAGTTATGAATTTTCTTCTTTAACCCTATTTTTCACAAAAAATACACCTGACCGGCATTTGCGGGGTTGTTTGGGGGTCTTACGGTGCACGTAGGAAGGCCAAATTTTCAGGGTAGATGCGGCCTATCCTGATCTACATCTCCAGCAAATTTGGTGCAGTTCCTTGCTTCCTTCAGGGAGATACAGGCTGCAGAAGGTGTAAAAAAACGGGTGGGAATTGTCCACAGGCCTCCGTTTGTTCAAAAGTTAATTAAGGTACCTTAACTTTGACCTAGCACCACCAAATTCACAGGATCTCTTAAGCACAAGCCTTTCTACCAGATTCTATAGTTATGTGGCTCTGGTCTATTCCTGTGGCCCGTGGCAGCCCCATGAACACAGACCTAAACGCAATGTAAGTCAATGGGCAATGTAAGTCAATGGGCCTACAGCTCCAAGTTTGCGGGTTAATTGTGGGGCAGAGGAAGGGGTCATCAAGACGAGCTCATTCTTAAACTACACCACTCTGTTTATGCAGTCCAGTGCAGCGAGGACTGTCCAGACTTATACATTGGAGAAACGAAACAGCCCATCCACAGAAGAATGTCTCAACATAGGAGAGCCTCCTCCTCTGGACAAAACTCAGCTGTTCACCTCCACCTCACAGACTAGGGACACTCTTTTGAGGACCAAAATGTACATATTCTGGACCGAGAACACAGGTGGTTTGAGAGAGGTGTGAAGGAGGCGATTTATGTAAAAAGAGAGAAACCATCGTTAAACAGAGGAGGAGGTCTAAGATTTCAACTTTCAAAAACTTATGGCGCGGCCCTGGGTCTGGTTCCCAGGCGTCTCACACCTGATGAGAACAGAGGAGCTTTGTTTGTGAATTAGACCAACAAAGACTTTGACAGGTCCCTGCTATCAATGGGTGAAGTGTGACTTGTCATTTCACATACAGTAGGATGTGTGTGTGTGTTCTGTAAGCTCTGTTTTCACACACTGAACTTTGAATGGGTCACAGGTACGTGTTATCCCAAGTATGTGGGGGTGTTAGTTTCCAATTTAAATATGTTGGTGCGTGTCAATGGCTTGTCCTGTTATAACTGCTTCCCCTGACTGTCTGCTAAACTCAATTGATAAAGCTTTTCGGATGAGAAGCGAAACGTCTTGTTTGTTACAAATAAAGTCCAGTTGTTCTGTATTGAACGCCTTTTTTGATTTTATCATGTCCTGGACGACTGAGAATCTTCACCAGCATATGACTAATTAATCTTTGGCACAAGCCATTCTCTTCAAGGCAATGATCCGGTTTCGGACGTAATTTTTTACCCCAGTCCAGTTTCTGTCCTTGAGTGCATTTGGTTCTGCCTTGATGCACTGAAGGCAGTGTATTTTCTGAGGTACCTTGCATGTGTGGATGAAATTCATCATGTGTCTTTCAACTGCACAAACCTCTGTGTCTTCACACTTACATTTAGCATTCCCCCGGTTGCCTGTGATGAACAAATGTAAAGACCATAATATTAAAAAAATTCATCCATCCATCCATCCATTTTCTTCCGCTTATCCGGTGTCGGGTCACGGGGGTAGCAGCCTAAGTAGGGAGGCCTAGACTTCTCTCTCCCCAGCCACTTGGAGCAGCTCCTCTGGGGGAAGCCCAAGGCGTTCCCAGGCCAGCCAAGAAACATAGTCCCTCCAGCGTGTCCTGGGTCTTCCTCTGGGTCTCCTCCCGGTGGGACATGCCCGAAACACCTCACCAGGGAGGCGTCCAGGAGGCATCCTAACCAGATGCCCGAGCCACCTCAACTAGCTCCTCTCGATGTGGAGAAGCAACGGCTCTACTCCGAGTCCCTACCGGATGACTGAGCTTCTCACCCTATCTCTAAGGGAGAGTCTAGACACCCTGCGGAGAAAACTCATTTCAGCCACTTGTATCCGAGATCTCGTTCTTTCAGTCATAACCCAGAGCTCATGACCATAGATGAGGGTGGGAACGTAGATCGATCGGTAAATTGAGAGCTTTGCCTTTTGACTCAGCTCTCTCTTCACCACGACAGACCGGTACAGCACCCGCTTCACTGCGGACGCTGCACCTATCCGCCTATCGATCTCACGCTCCAGTTTTCCCTCATTCGTGAACAAGACCCCGAGATACTTAAACTCCTCCACTTGGGGCAGGACCTCCCCTCCGACCCGGAGAAGGCATGTTACCCTTTTCCGGCTCAAGACCATGGCCTCGGATTTGGAGGAACTGATTCAGTTTATCTAAAACACAGATGGCATACACTACTTCAGAACACTGCAAAAGCTTTGTATAAAAATATTTGATTCATGTTAAGCAAACCCTCACCCTACATTAGATTTAGAATGGGTTTGGAAACAATTTTTAAAGAAATTACTGGAACTGCAGTCAATAGGTAGAAAGAAAGAATTGTTGATGAAGATGATTGTCATCATTGATGCTTCTGTCTGGTATCAGTTTTATTGTAATTTTTCTCTTAAGAATTCAGTTGCAGCTCATATGAGGCAGAGGGGTGACATCATGCTTGCAAAATGTAATATGTTTGCATATTTATACTATTTGTTTTTCCATTATCTGAGGGTGACAGTGGTAAGGAAAAACTCCCTCATGAGGAAGAAACCTTTAGCAGAACCAGGCTCAGGACAAGTAGTATCTACTTTAACCAGTTGGGTTTAGTAATAACAAGGAGGAGGAACAGATACACAATGGCAGATCAAGAATCACATGATATAAATAGTATCAAATGATAACTATTCAATTTTAAGAAATCATTTTAAGAAATCAGGTAATTCTGTCCTCCAGTAGTCTAAGCCTATGGCGGCAGCATATTATAAGCCAACCCTAACTCTAGGATTTATCAAAAATGAAAGTCTAGTCTTAAAACTGGACAATGTTATCAGCCTCACAGACAGAAACTGGAAGTTGGTTCCACAAGAAAGGAGCCTGATAACTGAAAGATATTCCTCCCATTCTGCGTTTGGAAACTCTAGGTAGGAACCACGAGTAAGCCTTCAGTGTGAGAGAGAAGTGCTCTATTAGGAAAATCTGGAACAATAAGATCTCCAATTTAAGATGGAGCTAGGTTGTTGAGGGCTTTAATTTAAATTTCATTTTATTTATTTATTTATTTATTTATTTATTTATTTAAATTAAGACAATACAACATGTCAGCAGTTAGCATCAATGTAAATATGCCAGAGTTAGCACAAAAGCTAATTTTAATCCATTGTCCTAAGGCAAGAACAAGAAACAT
>JBBPBX010080486.1:15000-16158 GCA_038048925.1 Garcialebias charrua | reverse complement strand
GCCCTCGTACCTGGGTAATGAAGATCCGTGCTTACGGGGGGCGTGGATTGTCCGAAACCCAGGGAAGGGGCACCGAAGCCTGGGTAAAACCTCAGCCGGTGCCCCCTCCCGGTCTGGAGCATAGACCCAGGCTCTCCGGTCGAACCTGCGTACCCACACTTAAGCACCCTTCCCTGGGTTAAGACCCACCTCCCGCGCCCTGGATCTCTCCGCGGTCCTGGTGCTCCATCGAAAATTGAAACTGGACATGTGGGGAACGAGAATTCGGACCAAATGTCCCAGATGTGCCCGAACACAAAAGTGCGTTTTTCTCCATGATCCTTGCATCTGAGAGAAAAAAACCTGACAATTTTATGAAAGCCCAAGCCCCGATGAACGCCCTCGTACCTGGGTAATGAAGATCCGCGCTTACGGGGGGGGCGTGGATGGTCCGAAACCCAGGGAAGGGACACCGAAGCCTGGGTAACACCTTAGCCGGTGCCCCCTCCCGGTCTAGAGCATAGACCCAGGCTCTCCGGTCGAACCTGCGTACCCACACTTAAGCACCCTTCCCTGGGTTAAGACCCACCTCCCGCACCCTGGATCTCTCCGCGGTCCTGGTGCTCCATCGAAAATTGAAACTGGACATTTGGGGAACGAGAATTCGGACCAAATGTCCCAGCCTTAGACTGGAGAAGGGGACACGGAAGTCCCATTGTGTGGGACAATTGGGGCTAAAATCTCCCCATTATAATTTGCCCCAAATGTCCCACTGGACATTTTGGGCAAATTATAATGGGGAGATTTTAGCCCCAAATGTCCCTGATATAAATATCAATAACTTCCTACAGAAACAAGGTAACTACTTCAAATTTTCAGGGTGCAGTCAGCTCAGACCCCTGCTGTAACCCACAAAATTTGGTGTCCCTAGCTGCTTTCCCTTACGAATGACGGGCATCTATACATTGGCCTGACCTTGTGACCTTTTGGCTTTGGAGGGCTATAGCCGCCCTGAGGAACCTCGCAGAGGGGTGAAACTCACAGGTCCTGATCAGGCTATCACGCTGACTGTGTGCTGTGAGTTTGGGGACGATACGCACTTTCCTTGACCTTTTGACCTTTTTGATTTGGAAGGCCCCAGGTCCCGTTAGGAACCTCGAAAAGGGCTGAAACTCACAG
>JBBPBX010080486.1:0-10000 GCA_038048925.1 Garcialebias charrua | reverse complement strand
CCGATGACAGAGTCTCAGTGCGGGCTGGGACTTAGGCTCTGCCAGGCTGGAGGTGGGAGACCTCCAGGAGAGGGGGCCAGGTAGCTGGGAGCGGCGTCCGAGGAGGGAGTCTCAGTGCGGACTGGGACTTAGGCTCTGCCAGGCTGGAGGTGGGAGACCTCCAGGAGAGGGGGCCAGGTAGCTGGGAGCGGCGTCCGAGGAGGGAGTCTCAGTGCGGACTGGGACTTAGGCTCTGCCAGGCTGGAGGTGGGAGACCTCCAGGAGAGGGGGCCAGGTAGCTGGGAGCGGTAACCGAGGAGGGAGTCTCAGTGCGGACTGGGACTTAGGCTCTGCCAGGCTGGAGGTGGGAGACCTCCAGGAGAGGGGGCCAGGTAGCTGGGAGCGGCGTCCGAGGAGGGAGTCTCAGTGCGGACTGGGACTTAGGCTCTGCCAGGCTGGAGGTGGGAGACCTCCAGGAGAGGGGGCCAGGTAGCTGGGGCGGTAACCGATAGAGTCTCGGCGCGGGCTGGGACTTAGGCTCTGCCAGGCTGGAGGTGGGAGACCTCCAGGAGAGGGGGCCAGGAAGCTGGGAGCGGTGTCCGAGGAGGGAGACGCAGGCGGCGTCGCTAGAGGGCCATGGAACACCAGTACCACAGAGAGTTCAGAGTTTTTGGTTGGAGCACCAGGACCACGGAGGTCTGGGCGGCGCGGATAGCTTGTCTTAACTCAGGGAGGGTGCTTAAGTGTGGGTACGCAGGTTCGACTGGTGCTCGAGGTTCTGGAGGTGGCAGAGCTCCAGAGATGAGGAGGCCGGGTTGGCGCGACGCGTGTCCGAGCAGGAGAGCCTCCGTCGGACGCACGAGCTGTGAAGTGTGGGCGTTAATCCTGGAGGTGGCAGAGCTCCAGAGATGAGGAGGCCGGGTTGGCGCGACGCGTGTCCGAGCAGGAGAGCCTCCGTCGGACGCACGAGCTGTGAAGTGTGGGCGTTAATCCTGGAGGTGGCAGAGCTCCAGAGATGAGGAGGCCGGGTTGGCGCGACGCGTGTCCGAGCAGGAGAGCCTGTGTCGGACGCACGAGCTGTGAACTGTGGGCGCTCATCCTGGAGGTGTCAGAGCTCCAGAGATGAGGAGGCCGGGTTGGCGCGGAGCGTG
The DNA here is from genome assembly GCA_038048925.1 of Garcialebias charrua. Lineage (NCBI taxonomy): Eukaryota > Metazoa > Chordata > Actinopteri > Cyprinodontiformes > Rivulidae > Garcialebias > Garcialebias charrua. Next base: position 8,870 of record JBBPBX010080486.1, on the reverse strand, counting down.
TCCGAGCAGGAGAGCCTGTGTCGGACGCACGAGCGGTGAAACGTGGGCGCTCATCCTGGAGGTGGCAGAGCTCCAGAGGTGAGGAGGCCAGGTTGGCGCGGGACGTGTCCGAGCAGGAGAGTCTCCCTCGGACGCAGGAGCTGTGAACGGTGGGTGCTCACCCTGGAGGTGGCCGAGCTCCAGAGGTGAGGAGGCCAGGTTGGCGCGGGACGTGTCCGAGCAGGAGAGTCTCCCTCGGACGCAGGAGCTGTGAACGGTGGGTGCTCACCCTGGAGGTGGCCGAGCTCCAGAGATGAGGAGGCCAGGTTGGTGTGGAGCGTGTCCGAGCAGGAGAGTCTCCCTCGGACGCAGGAGCTGTGAACGGTGGGCGCTGACCCTGGAGGTGGCAGAGTTCCAGAGGTGAGGAGGCCAGGTTGGCGCGGGACGTGTCCGAGCAGGAGAGTCTCCCTCGGACGCAGGAGCTGTGAACGGTGGGTGCTCATCCTGGAGGTGGCAGAGCTCCAGCGATGAGGAGGCCAGGTTGGTGTGGAGCGTGTCCGAGCAGGAGAGTCTCCCTCGGACGCACGAGCGGTGAAACGTGGGCGCTCATCCTGGAGGTGGCAGAGCTCCAGAGGTGAGGAGGCCAGGTTGGCGCGGGACGTGTCCGAGCAGGAGAGTCTCCCTCGGACGCAGGAGCTGTGAACGGTGGGTGCTCATCCTGGAGGTGGCAGAGCTCCAGAGATGAGGAGGCCAGTTTGGTGTGGAGCGTGTCCGAGCAGGAGAGTCTCCCTCGGACGCAGGAGCTGTGAACGGTGGGCGCTGACCCTGGAGGTGGCAGAGTTCCAGAGGTGAGGAGGCCAGGTTGGCGCGGGACGTGTCCGAGCAGGAGAGTCTCCCTCGGACGCAGGAGCTGTGAACGGTGGGTGCTCATCCTGGAGGTGGCAGAGCTCCAGCGATGAGGAGGCCAGGTTGGTGTGGAGCGTGTCCGAGCAGGAGAGTCTCCCTCGGACGCACGAGCGGTGAAACGTGGGCGCTCATCCTGGAGGTGGCAGAGCTCCAGAGGTGAGGAGGCCAGGTTGGCGCGGGACGTGTCCGAGCAGGAGAGTCTCCCTCGGACGCAGGAGCTGTGAACGGTGGGTGCTCACCCTGGAGGTGGCAGAGCTCCAGAGGTGAGGAGGCCAGGTTGGCGCGGGACGTGTCCGAGCAGGAGAGTCTCCCTCGGACGCAGGAGCTGTGAACGGTGGGTGCTCACCCTGGAGGTGGCCGAGCTCCAGAGATGAGGAGGCCAGGTTGGTGTGGAGCGTGTCCGAGCAGGAGAGTCTCCCTCGGACGCAGGAGCTGTGAACGGTGGGCGCTGACCCTGGAGGTGGCAGAGTTCCAGAGGTGAGGAGGCCAGGTTGGCGCGGGACGTGTCCGAGCAGGAGAGTCTCCCTCGGACGCAGGAGCTGTGAACGGTGGGTGCTCATCCTGGAGGTGGCAGAGCTCCAGCGATGAGGAGGCCAGGTTGGTGTGGAGCGTGTCCGAGCAGGAGAGTCTCCCTCGGACGCACGAGCGGTGAAACGTGGGCGCTCATCCTGGAGGTGGCAGAGCTCCAGAGGTGAGGAGGCCAGGTTGGCGCGGGACGTGTCCGAGCAGGAGAGTCTCCCTCGGACGCAGGAGCTGTGAACGGTGGGTGCTCATCCTGGAGGTGGCAGAGCTCCAGAGGTGAGGAGGCCAGTTTGGTGTGGAGCGTGTCCGAGCAGGAGAGTCTCCCTCGGACGCAGGAGCTGTGAACGGTGGGTGCTGACCCTGGAGGTGGCAGAGTTCCAGAGGTGAGGAGGCCAGGTTGGCGCGGGACGTGTCCGAGCAGGAGAGTCTCCCTCGGACGCAGGAGCTGTGAACGGTGGGTGCTCATCCTGGAGGTGGCAGAGCTCCAGCGATGAGGAGGCCAGGTTGGTGTGGAGCGTGTCCGAGCAGGAGAGTCTCCCTCGGACGCACGAGCGGTGAAACGTGGGCGCTCATCCTGGAGGTGGCAGAGCTCCAGAGGTGAGGAGGCCAGGTTGGCGCGGGACGTGTCCGAGCAGGAGAGTCTCCCTCGGACGCAGGAGCTGTGAACGGTGGGTGCTCACCCTGGAGGTGGCAGAGCTCCAGAGATGAGGAGGCCGGGATGGCGCGGAGCGTGTCCGAGCAGGAGAGCCTCCGTCGGACGCAGGAGCTGTGAACGGTGGGCGCTGGTCCTGGAGGTGGCAGAGCTCCAGAGATGAGTAGGCCGGGATGGCGCGGAGCGTGTCCGAGCAGGAGAGCCTCCGTCGGACGCACGAGCTGTGAAGTGTGGGCGTTAATCCTGGAGGTGGCAGAGCTCCAGAGATGAGGAGGCCGGGTTGGCGCGGAGCGTGTCCGAGCAGGAGAGCCTGTGTCGGACGTACAAGCTGTGAACTGTGGGCGCTCATCCTGGAGGTGGCAGAGCTCCAGAGATGAGGAGGCCGGGTTGGCGCGACGCGTGTCCGAGCAGGAGAGCCTCTGTCGGACGCACGAGCTGTGAACTGTGGGCGCTCATCCTGGAGGTGGCAGAGCTCCAGAGATGAGGAGGCCGGGTTGGCGCGACGCGTGTCCGAGCAGGAGAGCCTCTGTCGGACGCACGAGCTGTGAACTGTGGGCGCTCATCCTGGAGGTGGCAGAGCTCCAGAGATGAGGAGGCCGGGTTGGCGCGACGCGTGTCCGAGCAGGAGAGCCTCCGTCGGACGCACGAGCTGTGAAGTGTGGGTGTTAATCCTGGAGGTGGCAGAGCTCCAGAGATGAGGAGGCCGGGATGGCGCGGAGCGTGTCCGAGCAGGAGAGCCTCCGTCGGACGCACGAGTTAGCGTTCCCCCTGTCAGGTGCACAAGGACCACAGGTTGTTAGTCTATTTTTGGTTGGAGCACCAGCACCACTTCTTTTTAGTTGGAGCACCAGGACCATGGAGGTCTGGGCGGCGCGGATCTCTGGTCTTAACCCAGGGAGGGTGCTTAAGTGTGGGTACGCAGGTTCGCCTGGTGCGCAAGGTTCTGGAGGTGGTAGACTTCCAGGGATGAGGAGGCCAGATTCGTGCGGAGTGTGTCCGAGCAGGGGAGACTACGTGGGACACTCGACTTAAGCCCTCCCCTGTTACGCACCAGAGACTGTTAGTCTATTTTTGGTTGGAACACCAGCACCACAGGTTTTTAGTTGGAGCACCAGGACCACGGAGGTCTGGGCGGCGCGGATAGCTTGTCTTAACCCAGGGAGGGTGCTTAAGTGTGGGTCTGCAGGTTCGGACGGAGCGCAAGGTTCCTGGTTCTAGGCAGGGAGGGGGCTCCGGCTGGGGTTTTACCCGAGTATGGAGTACCGAAGGCGGGCATGTTTGGCACTGGGGTCCCCCGGTTCTGGACCTCCAGGGTGCCCGTGGTTCATCTGTACCCAGGAATAAGTGCTTACTGGCTGGGTTCTGGACCTCCAGGGTGCCCGTGGTTCATCTGTACCCAGGAATAAGTGCTTACTGGCTGGGTTCTGGACCTCCAGGGTGCCCGTGGTTCATCTGTACCCAGGAATAAGTGCTTACTGGCTGGGTTCTGGACCTCCAGGGTGCCCGTGGTTCATCTGTACCCAGGAATAAGTGCTTACTGGCTGGGTTCTGGACCTCCAGGGTGCCCGTGGTTCATCTGTACCCAGGAATAAGTGCTTACTGGCTGGGTTCTGGACCTCCAGGGTGCCCGTGGTTCATCTGTACCCAGGAATAAGTGCTTACTGGCTGGGTTCTGGACCTCCAGGGTGCACGTGGATGATCTGCAGCCAGGACCAAGTGCTTCCTCATGGCTCCAGGCGGTTGTGGAGCTCCAGAGTGCTCGTGGATCAGGTGTAGCCGGGACTTGGTGCCTCCTGGCTGGTTAAAGAACCAGGGAGCCCTCCCTGGTGCGCACGGACCAGGCTTCCCCTAACTCTATGCCCCCCCACCTGGGTGAACCATCAGGGAGCCCCCCCCGGGACGCACCGACCACCCTTAGCCTGTCTGAGTGGCCCCCTCCCTGGGTAAAGAACCAGGGAGCCCCCCTGACCATTGCACGGATCCTCCGTAGGACCACCGACTCGCCAGATCATCTGTATCCAGGCTCGGTACTCCTTCCTCGGGCTTCGTTGTGGCATTTTGACGGACATGTGCCCGGATCATTTCGTTTGAGTGGCTTTAACATTGAATGTATGAGCCAATGGCTAGACATTCCCTAGCCCATCTTTGCGCAGGTGCTGCATGCAGCTCTTGACCGTCCTCAAGATGCCCGTCTGCTGGACTCTGGACAACCTGGAGGCCGGGGGCGAAGTCTCCGCGAAGTACTTCAGGAACACACTCAGGTTGTGCATATAGGCGTGGGCAGTGGTGACTGTTCTCCCCTCTCCGATCAGCTTGTACGGCCACCTCTGGACACGCCCGACGTCGTCCATGAAGAGCCAGGTGCTCAGCTGGCTCCGACCGTGCGCCATGTGCCGGATGAAGAGCTGGACCCGATTGACAGCCGACCTCACGTTCTCCCGGTGCTTGGCGTTGGGGCAACCGCCCTCGAGGTGGCGTCTGTACTCGTCCACAAAACTGACTGTTGGATGAGACAAAGGCAAACGTTAAACACACCCGAGCCGTATTTAGAACAAGTCAAAGGGCACGTCTTACCCACAGAGGCCGGCAAAGGAGCTTCCGACACCTGGCCCTCATCCTCCACGGGTGCGTCGGGCCCGGCGCACGCAGCCGACGGGCTGGGCTCCTCCTCATCTGAAGCGGGCGGCTCTGAGACTGTGCGCGGAGGTGGCTCCTGACGCCCGGTGGCTTCCCGGCGGCCCCAGTCCGTGCGCAGGCCGTCCATGCTGAGGCCTGACCTGAGAGGCGGCGTGGGGTCCCTCAAGGCCTGTAGCAGCTCCACGGTCTTCGCCCTCCTCACGAAGTCCATGATTTCCTCCCTGACGTCAGCACTCAGCTCCGGGTGCCCGTGACTCAGGTGTCGGTCCAGGCGGCCGGTGCTGTACGAGCAGGCCTCGAGCGGGCACTCTTCGTCCCTCACGTTGACCCTCCGACTCACCAGTTGTAGTAAAAGTTGTTTTTCTTCCGAGTTGTCGATTGAGTGCACCCTCTGGAAGTGTTTCGCCATGGCCTGATATGTTTTATTACACATGGGGCAGGTGTACGTCTTCGAATTGGCCGGCATGTCGAGCTAGCTTGGCTACCCTTTGGAGAAAAGACGGTAAAACGGTCAGAAAAGCGACAGAAATGTCGACCGGCAAGAGTATAAAACAGTTACGGGAGACTGTGAAACGGTTACAGCTTTAAACATGGTGAAACAGGAAAAAAAATAAATGTTTTACCTCCGCTGAACCGTGTGGTGCGTGTCGTTCGCTGCGGCAAAATGGAAGACTGTCCTGGGCTTGATTGCCTTTGATTAGGGGCACCTGTGTTAGAACGGAGGCCCGCCCCAGCGCACCTATTGGTCGGGCCAGACCTCGGACTGCCCTGCGGGCTTCAGAGCTCCCAGCGCACCTATGGGCCACACCTCGGACTGGCCACACCGCGGACTGCCATGCGGGCATCAGAGGTCCCGTCCTGGGCTTGATTGCCTTTGATTAGGGGCACCCGTGTTAGAACGGAGGCCCGCCCCCGCGCGCCTATTGGTCGGGCCAGACCTCGGACTGCCCTGCGGGCTTCAGAGCTCCCGTCCTGGGGGTAAAAGCTGCACAAAACGACCGATTGGATCCGAGTTTGGACCTCCAGAACCGACCAGAGAAGTCCGTGGTCGGACACACCAGCTGTCCGGTGCCCTTTCTGGAAGTCTCAGAGCTCCGGAGAGCAGGAGGCCGCGTCTGTGCGGCTCGTGCCCGAAACAGGTGTCTCCTGTCGGACACACGATCCGGTAACACCGGGTGTCCGTCCTGGAGGTCTCCGAGCTCCGGGTGAGAGAGGCCGGGCTGCGCGTCTCGTGTCCCGGTGTGTGGTGTAGGCAAAATAAAACACTGTGACAAACCAGAACTTTTAATCAATTTAATTTAACTAACAACAGGAACCACATAAAAAATAGCAACAATTCAAGGTGAGTCAGGGCGTAAGAGGTCTAACAGCTCCAGCTTATGCTCATAGTTCTGGGTGAGTGTTTTTATGCTTTGGCTGAAGTACTCGTCAGAGTACAGGCCCACAACTTGGGTGAACCCTTCAGGGCCCCAGTCCTTTTCGAAGCCCTCCATGGTGAGGTTGGAGCTGACCCGAGGAGTCGGGTCCCGGTCCCTCAGAGCTTGCAGTAGCTCCACAGTCTTGGCCCTCCTCACAAAGTCCTTTACCTCCTCCTTGACATGAGCACTCAGCTCCGGGTGCCCGTGAGTCAGGTGGCGGTCCAAACGCCCGGAGTTGTATCCGCAGGCCAGGACCGGGCACTTGCCGTCCCGCACGTTGACCCTCCGGGACGCCAGTCGAGCCAGAAGTAGCCTCTCCTCCGTGTTGTTGACCTTGTGAGTCCGATTCAGATGTTTGGTCATCGCCCTGTACGTCTTCAAACAGATGGGGCAGGTGGGATCCGTCGCATTAGCCTCCGACATGTTGTGCTAGCTCAGCCACCCTTCGGAAAAAAGACGGTAAAACTGTTAAAAAATCGACATAACAGGTCGTTCCGCAAGAGTATGAAACAGTTACATGACCACTTACACCTTTAAACATAGTGAAACAGAAAAAAAATAAAGTTTTCCCTACGCTGAACCGTAGGGTACGTGCGCTTACCTGGTTGCAAAATGTCCGACTGATTGGCTTGATTAGGGGCAGCTGTGTTAGAGCGAAGCCCCCTGCCCCCGCATTCCTATTGGCCGGGCCGCCGGCCGGACAGGTGAATGGCCCCACGTGGGGCACGTTCAGCGGGTGTCCGGGGTGTGTGGGGGCACACGGTGGGTGGCAGCCGGGTCCGGCGGTGTGGGTGTATGGTCTGGGTCCCCCCCGAGACATCGGACCATGATAGACGGCCAGGGTGTCCCCAGGGAAGTGTCCAGGGCCTGGGACATGTCCCCGGAGGAGCGAAAACAGCCTCCTGGGGCAGGTTCAACGGGGTGTGTGGGGGGAGACGGTGGGTGGCCGCCGGGTCTGGAGGTATGGGTGTATGGTCTGGGTCCCCACCTATGCAGCGCCCCATGATAGACGGCCAGGGTGTCCCCAGGGAAGTGTCCAGGGCCTGGGACATGTCCCCGGAGGAGCGAAACGGCAGCCTGGGGCAGGTTCTCCGGGGTGTGGGGGGCACACGGTGGGTGGCAGCCGGGTCCGGCGGTGTGGGTGTGTGGTCTGGGTCCCCCCCGAGGCATCGGACCATGATAGACGGCCAGGGTGTCCCCAGGGAAGTGTCCAGGGCCTGGGACATGTCCCCGGAGGAGTGAAACGGCCGCCCGGGGCACCTTCTCCGGGGTGTGGGGGGTGAGACGGTGTGTGGCCGCCGGGTCTGGAGGTCTGGGTGTATGGTCTGGGTCCCCACCTATGCAGCGCCCCATGATAGACGGCCAGGGTGTCCCCAGGGAAGTGTCCAGGGCCTGGGACATGTCCCCGGAGGAGCGAAACGGCAGCCTGGGGCAGGTTCTCCGGGGTGTGGGGGGCACACGGTGGGTGGCAGCCGGGTCCGGCGGTGTGGGTGTGTGGTCTGGGTCCCCCCCGAGGCATCGGACCATGATAGACGGCCAGGGTGTCCCCAGGGAAGTGTCCAGGGCCTGGGACATGTCCCCGGAGGAGTGAAACGGCCGCCCGGGGCACCTTCTCCGGGGTGTGGGGGGTGAGACGGTGTGTGGCCGCCGGGTCTGGAGGTCTGGGTGTATGGTCTGGGTCCCCACCTATGCAGCGCCCCATGATAGACGGCCAGGGTGTCCCCAGGGAAGTGTCCAGGGCCTGGGACATGTCCCCGGAGGTGCGAATCGGCCGCCTGGGGCAGGTTCTCCGGGGTGTGGGGGGCACACGGTGGGTGGCAGCCGGGTCCGGCGGTGTGGGTGTATGGTCTGGGTCCCCCCCGAAGCATCGGACCATGATAGACGGCCAGGGTGTCCCCAGGGAAGTGTCCAGGCCCTGGGACATGTCCCAGGAGGTGCGAATCGGCCTCCTGGGGCAGGTTCTCCGGGGTGTGGAGGGCACACGGTGGGTGGCAGCCGGGTCCGGCGGTGTGGGTGTGTGGTCTGGGTCCCCCCCGAAGCATCGGACCATGATAGACGGCCAGGGTGTCCCCAGGGAAGTGTCTAGGCCCTGGGACATGTCCCAGGAGGTGCGAATCGGCCGCCCGGGGCAGGTTCAACGGGGTGTGGGGGGCACACGGTGGGTGGCAGCCGGGTCCGGCGGTGTGGGTGTATGGTCTGGGTCCCCCCCGAAGCATCGGACCAGGATAGACGGCCAGGGTGTCCCCAGGGAAGTGTCCAGGGCCTGGGACATGTCCCCGGAGGAGCGAAACAGCCGCCCGGGGCAGGTTCACCTGGGTGTGGGGGGGAGACGGTGGGTGGCAGCCGGGTCCGGGGGTGTGGGTGTATGGTCTGGGTCCCCCCCGAAGCATCGGACCATGATAGACGAACAGGGTGTCCCCAGGGAAGTGTCCAGGGCCTGGGACATGTCCCCGGAGGAGCGAAACGGCAGCCTGGGGCACCTTCGACGGGGTGTGGGGGGGCAGAGGGTGAGTGGCCGCCCGGTCCGGAGGTCTGGGTGTATGGTCTGGGTCCCCAGCGAGGCACCGGAGCAGGTTAGCCCCGGAGGCTGGCCCCCAGGCAGGCTCCAGGCCCTGGGACATGTCCCCGGAGGAGCGTATCTGGGCTTACCCGGGGCTAGGAAGGGCCCAGACAGACATGGGTCACATCGTTGGAAAGCCCTCGCCGATACCTTTCCAACGGCGCGCCCGGCATGTTCGTAGGTCAAAAATTGCCCG
>JBBPBX010080484.1:0-16158 GCA_038048925.1 Garcialebias charrua | reverse complement strand
GCTGGAGCTTCAACCCCCATCATGAGCACCTTCTACAGAGGTGCCATAGAAAGTGTCCTGACCAGCTGCATCACTGTGTGGTTTGGTGCATGTACTGCATCCTGCCGCAAGAGCCTCCAGCGCATTGTGAGAGCAGCTGAGAAGATCGTGGGCACCTCCTTCCCCTCACTGCAGGACTTACACAGCAAACGCCTCACTCGGAAAGCCCACTGCATGGCAGGTGATCCCACACACCCACTACACAGCTGCTTCAGACTGCTGCCATCAGGGAGGAGACTGAGGAGTCTCCAGGCTCGAACCAGCAGACTGAGAGACAGCTCTGTTCATCAGGCAGTCAGGATGCTAAACACTCTGCCTGCTCTGCCCCCCCTCCCATTTGAACTGCCTTAACACTAAAACTTTCTCACACATTACCACACAACACAAAGATTTTAACACTGGACTCTGTGTCATCAAACGGGTTATTCACTAAACTCTCGGTCATGTGCTCATACAGTTTGCACTACTTCTCATACTTGCACTAATGTTTGTATTACATCACTGCCTATAATCATAATACTGTTTACATTCTCTGTTTACATTTATTAATACTGTTTACTTTTATTACTACTGCTTACATGTAATTACTACTGTTTACATTTACACTACTCTAATATCTACACCACTGCTGATACATATACAGTGTGCTCTGAACGGTCTTACTTAGGGATGCCCAATGTGGTCTCTAGTAATTTAGAGATTGTTTGTACACTCCTGTTGTGTGTGTTGGTTGGAACACTATCGTGCTCTTGTTAAGAGGGTCGTGTGGACTCTAGTTTATCTAGAGTAGAGGACCTGAGCCGTTGAGGGCTCTCATCTGAGTCTCAGAGACTGGGCTCAGGACTCTGGAGTGCTGTCTGCTGGGGACAGCTCTGTTGACTCCTGCTCTCTTTTGTTTTTGCTCTTTTCTGCTTAACTTTACTTTCATAACTTTCTGGTTGGGTAAGGCTGGTAGTCCCATTTTCGCCTTTTTTGTTTTAATCTTTAGGCCTAGTGTTTTGTACAGGTAGACCACTGTCCAACAGGCTTCTACGGCTCTGTACAGAGTTGGCCCTGATTGGGCAGCGTTATTTTCTGTTTGGCCACTTTACCCAACCCATCTCTCAGTTGTTACTTTGTTTTGTTTATGACGTGGGATGCCTGGAGAAGGTGATGGTTGTTCCTAACCAGAGGGAGCTGCCGTAGAAGACCCCATCAGCATCCAGAGGACTTTAATTTACTCAATAAATATTATTAAACCTTTTCCTTGTGTCCTGCGTCCTTCAAATATGTTTTGACTTTTACCGGTCGTAACACAGATAGAAGTTATTCTAAGATCCATAACTTTATTCTTTTGTTCCTAGGAATTATGGACGCGTGATTTCATCTGTGCTGAAGTAACTTATAGGAAAGTTGAATCAATCACCGTGTACATGTTACAGTGACGTGCGGTCAGGGGATGCAAGTGAGGCCGTGCCTCCCCTGTCATCATGGAGAAAAAAAAATAAAAAAAAAATGTAATTATTGTATTTATCCTTTGATTTGTATTATAAACTTATTTTACTTAACACTAAACCAGTTTTAAGTTATTTTTTAATCAAAATCACCAATTTTTTCTTATTTTTCTTTAAATACTGTAACGTGTTTTTTTTTTTTTGCTGAGTGATCATAAACGTTTGTGAGTTGCTGATCGAGGCGCGCCGCGCTGCTGCTCGTAGCTTCTGTAGCAGAGGAGGAGGAGGAGGAGGAGGGGCTATGCCCACTCAGCAACACCTGCTCCGCACCGTTGAAGGAGGGAGCGTGACAGATTGGATATTAGCTATAATTTTGCAATGGAGGAGTACATTAGTAAACTAAAACAATTTTCTCAATTGGATTTTCAGTCCAAGCAGGAAGTATTATTAAAAGGACGACCAACACCGGAGCTAAAAGGTCTTCTTCAGACTACGGGACATAAAGGTAAAAGAAAACAGAGAAATTTTAAAATATCTGATCAAAGCCACCTGCTTCCTCCTAGCAAAGCAGCAGCTAGCTTTTCGTGGAAATGATGAAAGTGCAGGCTCTGCCAATCGTGGCAACTATGTTGAATTATTGCATGTTTTAGCTGAAAATAATGACAGGCTAGCTAGACATCTGGAGACATCTACTGTATTTTCTGGCTTGTCTAACAGAATACAGAATGATTTAATCGAAGCGGTCGGTGATGTAATCAGGAATGACATTAAAAATGAAATCAGTGCAGCCCCATTTGTTGCTGTAGAAGTTGATGAGAGCACAGATGTCACAAACAAGGCTCAGATCTCTGTCATACTGCGTTATGTGGCTACAACTGAAGTGGACTGTGAGGTGAAGGAGGCCTTCTTGGGCTTTGATGATGTGAGTGAGGACAGACGTGCTTCTGCCGTTGCTGAATATGTCCTGGGAGTGTTGGAGAAGTATACTGAAAAGCTTGTAGCTCAGACCTATGATGGAGCCGCTGTCATGGCATCAGAACTTAATGGCGTGCAAGCTAAAATTAAAGAAAAAGTGCCCGAAGCCATGTTTACGCACTGTTACGCACACAAGCTTTATTGGCACAACATGTGGTACATGTGATGATGAAACAAGATAATATACACAGATATATATATATATATATATATATATATATATATATATATATATATATATATATATATATATATACAGGGTCCCAGTTACATCCAACAATAAAATGTAAAAGAAAAACAGTAATAACATCTAAGATATGAACTAAGAAAAACATCAACTAACAAAACACTAATCACTAATATCATAGAAAAAAACACTCCAAACAGCAGCACGAACATGAGTCTGTATGAGCAGATGGGCACGAATGAACACAGCAACATGAAACAGATCAGCAGCAACATTATGTGATATTTGACAGTGATTATTCTGGTTAGATATTCATGAGTCTAACAGCCTCGGGGTAGAAGCTGTTCCTCAGTCTAGTGGTTCTACACTTGATGCTCCTCAAACTCCGTCCTGAGGGGAGTGGGGCAAAGAGTGAGTGTGCTGGGTGAGTGGGGTATTTCATGATGCAGGTGGCCCTCTTCCTGCATCTGGAGGTGTAGATGTCTGTGATAGTGGGGAGACTGACTCCAACATCTTCTGTGCAGCCTCCATGCCACATGTTGATGCTGGAGCACAGGATGCTCTCCACTGCACACCTGTAGAAGGAGGTGAGGACTGAGCTTCTCAGACCAGCTCGTCTCAGCTGTCTGAGGAAGTAGAGTCTCTGATGACCTTTGTTGATCAGGCTGGTGGTGTTGTTGCTCCAGCTGATGTAGTCATTCATTGTGTACTGTGCACCCAAGTAGTTGTAGATGGAGATGACTTCCACCGCAGATCCTCTTATGTTCAGTGGGGTGTGGGTTTGTGTTGTTGTTTGTTGTTAGCTGGACTCACCATTGTTTGTTTGTATGTGTAAAGATTGCTGATATGAAATTTTAAACACAACCCGTTAACTGCTTCCAATCAAATGGCGAATACACTACTCTGTAGGGTTCATGTATATAAGATCTGACTGTGATGAAGTCAGTGTGCCTCACCAGCCATGAACCTCACCGCACGTCACTGACATGTTATGATAATGAATTAATAATAATTAATTTAATTTGTAATGCACTTTTCATTAACAAAAATCTCAAAGTGAAACTAAAATCAAAACAAGTGGTAAAATCAATGATAAAATAAAATAAATAATAAAATCAATAAACAATGATAATATCAACTAAAATCAGAGATTGTACATTTATGATTTGTTAAATAAATGGCAGCATCTCCTGGTGTGCCAAATATAAATTAACATTTCATGCCTTTTACATCTCATCATCTGATCACAAGATCTATTGATTAATCCAAAAAAGAGAGAACTCGTGAATAATTGATTTTTGATAAAACCTGCTCATTTTACATCTGGTGTACTGTATGGCTCAGTAAATCTGATCTTCACCTGTACCCCTACACTGTTGCAGTTCAGTTCTTTGGAACCAAATATAATAAACCAGATGACACTTTTCCTGTAAAATACATTACATACTAGTGTTACTTTTAGTATAACTAGATCACATGTGTCAAGCTCAAGGCCTGTGGGCCAAATTCGGCCCACCATAACCATTTCTGTGGCTCTCTACAGCCTACAGGGCTACACAGACAGAACTTCAAGAGGTGTGCTTCAACTAGGGCTGCAACAACTAGTCGATCAAATGGATAAAAATGTTGGCAACGATTTTCATTATCGATGCGTTGTGTCGCGCGATTATGCGTCTCACGGTGCTGCAGAGCCGTTTTGTTTTCCTGCAGAGTGTTGTCAATGCTGGCTGAATAAAGTACCGTAATAAAAAACCTCTGCAGCTCGAGTTGAACACAGCGAGGGGGAAGCAGAGTAGAAACGTGTTTTCAAAGGAAATTAAGTAAATTTTACAAATGACCGACGACCCAAGTCCTCCAAAGTGTGGGAGCACCTGACGCTTCACAAAGATAAAAACTGTGAAACACGCAGCTTTGAAAAGTGACGACACGACACGGGAGAACCACGGAGATAAATGTAAACATGTTGGAGTCAATGGAGCTCATCAGACACAACACGTGTCACTCCCAACTCGTCCTGTGTTGCCAGGTGAGTCTCTACAATATTCTACATCTGTTTTCTCTGAGCTTGGAGACCTGGAGACCAGTTTGGATTCTGGTGTTGAATGTTGAGCTGTGGTCAAAGAACATTCTCACACAGAGGTGTGTGTGCCTTCTCCAGATGGCTGAGGGAGGTGTGAACCGCTAAAGCAATGGCATCATCTATAGACCTGCATCATGTGTCACTTCCAGATATAACAGAGTGAGATGGACAACAGTGGAGATGGCATCTCAGTATGTGTGTGCAGGTGTGTACAGGTATGTGTGTGCAGGTGTGTACAGGCATGTGTGTGCAGGTGTGTACAGGCATGTGTGTGCAGGTGTGTGCAGGTGCGTGTTGTACCTGGTGCTCCCCTGTTTGTACATGTCGATGATGTTCTCCACCAGTAGGTTCCTCTGCAGCCCGTAAACTCCATGTCGGTCCAGAACCACCTCATGTCGACAGGAGGGGCAGCGGAAACGTCCACCAGAGGTCACCGTGGAGCCGCTTCTTGTGGACAGGTACGGGTTGGATGCCTGCAGAGGACAAGGTGTTGCACAAGTAGAGGTCAACAGCAGAAACACTGACGTGTTTGATGAAGAGGCTGGTGAAGACTACATGATGCAATAGGAAGCACCAGGAAACAATCTGCTCTTCCTGATGTCTGTTGTTGTTCACTGTGTTAGTGTGTCAGAGAGTCAGAGCTCTGAAGGTCAGAGCATCAAAGTTATGAAGGTCAGATGGTCTGAAGGTCAGAGGTCATAGGTCTGAAGGTCAGAGCATCAAAGTTATGAAGGTCAGAAGTCATAGGTCTGAAGGTCAGAGGGTCAGAGGTCTGAAGGTCAGAGGGTCAGAGGTCGGTTCTGAAGGTCAGATGGTCAGATTAATGAAGGTCAGATGTCAAAGGTCAAAGGGTCAGAGGTCTGAAGGCCAGAGCATAAGAAGTCTGAAGGTCAGAGGATCAGAGGTCTGAAGGTCAGAGGGTCAGAGGTCTGAAGGTCAGAGGGTCAGATGAATGAAGGTCAGATGTCAAAGGTTAAAAGGTCAGAGGTCTGAAGGCCAGAGCATAAGAAGTCTGAAGGTCAGCGGGTCAGAGATCTGAAGGTCAGAGGTTCTGAGATCTGAAGGTCAGAGATCAGAGATCAGAGGTCTGAAGGTCAGTGGGTCAGAGGGTCAGAGATCTGAAGGTCAGAGGTCTGAAGGTCAGAGGTTCAGAGATCTGATGGTCAGAGATCAGAGGTCTGAAGGTCAGTGGGTCAGAGGGTCAGAGGTCTGAAGGTCAGAGGTCTGAAGGTCAGAGATCAGAGGTCTGAAGGTCAGAGGGTCAGAAATCTGAAGGTCAGAGGTCTGAAGGTCAGATGTTCAGAGATCTGATGGTCAGAGATCAGAGGTCTGAAGGTCAGAGGTCTGAAGGTCAGTGGGTCAGAGGGTCAGAGGTCTGATGGTCAGAGATCAGAGGTCTGAAGGTCAGAGGTCTGAAGGTCAGTGGGTCAGAGGTCTGAAGGTCAGAGGTCTGAAGGTCAGAGGTCAGAGGGTCAGAGGTCTGAAGGTCAGAGGTCTGAAGGTCAGAGGTCAGAGTTCTGAAAATCATAGGGTCAGAGGATCAGAGGTCACATGTCTGAACGTCAGAGGTTTAAAAATCTGAAGGTCAGAGGTCTGAAGGCCTGATGGTGCATTCAAGGACACGAGGAAGAACATGAAGTGTTCGTAAGAAACGGAGAAAAGATGGAAAAACAGCTTTCAACAAAAAAAGACTAATCCGACTGGTGTTGGTCTGACCCAAACATACACTCATCGTCATGTGACACCGTCATGTGACATCGTCATGTGACACCGTCATGTGACACCGTCATGTGACATCGTCATGTGACATCGTCATGTGACATCATCAACCTGAAACAGCTGACAGGTTTTACAAACAAGATCTGGCACATACCTGTGATGAGCTGGATCAAAAAACTGATCAAGAACTTGAGGCTCTGAGTGTCTGTGTGTGTGTGTGTATGTGTGTGTGTGCCTGTGTGTGTGTGCCTGTGTGTGTGTGTGTGTGTATGTGTGTGTGCCTGTGTGTGTGTGTGTGTCTGTGTGTACGTGTGTGTGTGTGCGTGTGTCACCTGGAAGACATCGTTGGCACACTTTCGGCACAGGTTGTGTTGACACGGCAGAATGACCACGGGCTTGGTGAACATCTCCAGACAGATGGGACAGATGAGCTGCTTCTCCAGAGTCTCCATGAAGACAGTGTGGACACGTCCCCTGGATGGAGGACAGATGAAGACAGTGTGGACACGTCCCCTGGATGGAGGACAGATGAAGACAGTGTGGACACGTCCCCTGGATGGAGGACAGATGAGGCAGAACAAGGTGTCCTGGAGACAACAGTTAGCCAAAGTGACTGGGCAGCAGAGGACGGTTGAGGCCTGACTTCAGCTCCTTCAGCCCTCGGGCTGTTTTTAGACTGAAGCACGTCAGCTGTTGTTCCACACACATGTCCTTATATGTCAAAGGTCAGCAGGGCCGCAAGACACGGGGACAAACCAGAGAGGGTTAAAGGGACAGTACACAAAAACAGATCAGCTGCAGTGCTGCCTGCTGGACACAAGCAAGAGCTGCACACACACACACACACACACACACACACACACAGACACACACACACACAGAGACAGAGACACACACAGACACACAGACAGACAGACA
The DNA here is from genome assembly GCA_038048925.1 of Garcialebias charrua. NCBI lineage: Eukaryota > Metazoa > Chordata > Actinopteri > Cyprinodontiformes > Rivulidae > Garcialebias > Garcialebias charrua. The sequence continues at coordinate 8,807 of JBBPBX010080484.1, read as the reverse complement.
GACAGACAGACAGACAGACAGACAGACAGACAGACAGACAGACAGACAGACAGACAGACAGACAGACAGACAGACAGACAGACAGACAGACAGACAGACAGACAGACAGACAGACAGACAGACAGACAGACAGACAGACAGACAGACAGACAGACAGACAGACAGACAGACAGACAGACAGACAGACAGATAGATAGATAGATAGATAGATAGATAGATAGATAGATAGATAGATAGATAGATAGATAGATAGATAGATAGATAGATAGATAGATAGATAGATAGATAGATAGATAGATAGATAGATAGATAGATAGATAGATAGATAGATAGATAGATAGATAGATAGATAGATAGATAGATAGATAGATAGATAGATTCTGGAGATAAAGCAGCAACTATGTCAGGAAACAAAACCAGCTTCTCTGGTTCCTGCCAGGAATGGCAGAATTATAATTAATTAATTAGAATTAATTAATTCTAATCAATTAATTCTAATTAATTAATTCTAATTAATTAATTCTAATTAATTAATTAGAATTAGAGCTCCAGGTTCAACTCATTTGTCTGATGTTAGTGGAACATCTTCTGCTCTCCAACTTTCCAGACGTCTGTTTGAACAAGCTTTCATTTCATTGTTTTGTTTAATAATGTGATTTTGTAAATAATTTTCTTGTGTTTTTTTAAATTTGAAATGAATAAGTTTAATTAAAAAAATAAAAATAAAAAAACGTCACCAACTCAGAATGAAAGCAAGGAGCCAGCTTCCTCTGACTCATCACTTTCTTTGTTACAGGATTACTTTTACAAAGTCATGTTTTCATTGAAACTTGTTCATAATTAGAACAAGAAGCCCAGAGCATCTTCTTCTATCTGCCATGAACCATGTGTTGTGTCAGAACACTGCAACTGGACCTCTGAGTTGTGTGAAGCTCACAGGAGGATGAACGTGAGCTCATTTTCATTTCATGTTCATTTTATGTAGAGTTCCTGAAAGCAAACGTCAGAAGTATAAATACGTGTTAAAACCTTCTCTGGTTCTTTAGAGTAAACAACATCAGAGAATTTCTCCAACAAACACCTTGTCAGAGTGTGTGTGTTCAGTCACAGCTGGACTGTGAGGATCCATCAGAACCACACTAAGAGTCTGATGAAGATGCGGAGGAGCTTCGTAGATATTTTGAATATAACTACAGTATTACATTTTAAAGTTGATATTTAAACGACCACTTTGCAGAACATCATGATTTTAATGATGAAAAGACTGAAAACAGATGAAAACAACAGAACTGACACAAAGTAACCACACGTCTTTTATTATTATGAAAGTCTCCAGATGTTGTCACATGACCACAGGTGAAAGCAAACAAGAAAAGAACAGCAACAAATATTTACATGGTCACATCTTAAAGAGTGCCTGAGCAGCCTGCAGGTCTAAGCTCCGCCTTCACATCCAACAGCCAATCATAACATGAATTGGATTTATTAAACACACAATAAAAGTTTTGTTTGTCAGCAGTGTCCAGAAACATTCAGTTTGTTTACTTGTTTATTTGTTTATGGTTATAGATAAACTCACAACCAGATTCTGTTCAAAGTTTCTAATGAACATCGGACTGCTGCTGGAAGGAGTCGACACGTAGAAGAAAAAATGTGTTGGTGGTCAGGAACTCCATCATGGAGGTGTAGCGATCTCTCTCTCTCTGCCCGTCATGTGGTTCAGCTTCAGGTGTACGTGTCTCTGTATCTGCGCTGACCATCACCAATCAGCTGGCTCTTCTCACTGGCGTTGGTCGGCTGGTGGACCACTGGCGCCTCAGCATCTGCAGGTGACAAGCCACAAACACTAAAACACAACGCTGAGTCATCATCAAAACACAACGCTGAGTCATCGTCAAAACACAATGCTGACTCATCATCAAAACACAATGCTGAGTCATCATCAAAACACAATGCTGAGTCATCATCAAAACACAATGCTGAGTCATCATCAAAACACAATGCTGAGTCATCATCAAAACACAATGCTGAGTCATCATCGAAACACAACGCTGAGTCATCATCAAAACACAATGCTGACTCATCATCAAAACACAATGCTGAGTCATCATCAAAACACAATGCTGACTCATCATCAAAACACAATGCTGAGTCATCATCGAAACACAATGCTGAGTCATCATCGAAACACAATGCTGAGTCATCATCAAAACACAATGCTGACTCATCATCAAAACACAATGCTGAGTCATCATCGAAACACAATGCTGACTCATCATCAAAACACAATGCTGAGTCATCATCAAAACACAACGCTGAGTCATCATCAAAACACAATGCTGAGTCATCATCAAAACACAACGCTGAGTCATCATCAAAACACAATGCTGAGTCATCATCAAAACACAATGCTGAGTCATCATCAAAACACAATGCTGAGTCATCATCAAAACACAATGCTGAGTCATCATCAAAACACAATGCTGAGTCATCATCAAAACACAATGCTGAGTCATCATCAAAACACAATGCTGAGTCATCATCGAAACACAATGCTGAGTCATCATCAAAACACAATGCTGACTCATCATCAAAACACAATGCTGAGTCATCATCAAAACACAATGCTGACTCATCATCAAAACACAATGCTGAGTCATCATCGAAACACAATGCTGAGTCATCATCGAAACACAATGCTGAGTCATCATCAAAACACAATGCTGAGTCATCATCGAAACACAATGCTGAGTCATCATCAAAACACAATGCTGAGTCATCATCAAAACACAACGCTGAGTCATCATCAAAACACAATGCTGAGTCATCATCAAAACACAACGCTGAGTCATCATCAAAACACAATGCTGAGTCATCATCAAAACACAACGCTGAGTCATCATCGAAACACAACGCTGAGTCATCATCAAAACACAATGCTGACTCATCATCAAAACACAATGCTGAGTCATCATCAAAACACAATGCTGACTCATCATCAAAACACAATGCTGAGTCATCATCGAAACACAATGCTGAGTCATCATCGAAACACAATGCTGAGTCATCATCGAAACACAATGCTGAGTCATCATCGAAACACAATGCTGAGTCATCATCGAAACACAATGCTGAGTCATCATCGAAACACAATGCTGAGTCATCATCGAAACACAATGCTGAGTCATCATCGAAACACAATGCTGAGTCATCATCGAAACACAATGCTGAGTCATCATCAAAACACAATGCTGAGTCATCATCGAAACACAATGCTGAGTCATCATCAAAACACAATGCTGAGTCATCATCGAAACACAACGCTGAGTCATCATCAAAACACAATGCTGAGTCATCATCAAAACACAACGCTGAGTCATCATCAAAACACAATGCTGAGTCATCATCAAAACACAATGCTGAGTCATCATCAAAACACAATGCTGAGTCATCATCGAAACACAACGCTGAGTCATCATCAAAACACAATGCTGAGTCATCATCAAAACACAATGCTGAGTCATCATCAAAACACAACGCTGAGTCATCATCAAAACACAACGCTGAGTCATCATCGAAACACAACGCTGAGTCATCATCGAAACACAACGCTGAGTCATCATCTTTTTTCATTCAACCTTTATTTCTTCAGGTTAATCACTTCACCACTTGCTTCTGCCCAAGTCGGACGCTTCCCCTCCCTCTCCACTTTGCTTTGCTGCTTTGTTTGTCTGTGAAACTGCTTCTGAGTCTCTCTTGCACATCTTCTTCTGAACCATAATTATAGACTTATTTGGTCAGTTGGTCCCTTTACACAATTTGATAACATTTCTTCAAAGAGAAGACAGGCTTTAGGCGAGTCAATCTGCTCTGTTGTCATGCACACAGCTGGATATCTCATCAACTTGAAGACTTGATGAAGTGTCTATCTCTGCTGTCATCTGTGGATCTTAAGAACACATATTTAATTGTATTTACGATAACTCGTTCCTGCTATTCAAATTCAGCTAGTTGCTGGTTTTATCTACAATCAAGGAAGTCGTCGGCAACAAATTGAGACCTGATCATGTTGCTTGCCTTTGTGATGGCTTGGTTTGTGCCCGTGTACCCAGACTCAACTGCCTCAGAATAGATCAGATCTCAGGGATTTTTACTCAGGCACGTTCCATCGGTGTGGCCACATAATTTGGACATTTTGGAACCGTTTTTGGACCAACACAGACTCAAGGTAGATGTCATTATGTTCTGCCTGTCCCCAAAACAACTGTGTTGATCTATTTACGGTGTTGTTTTAAAGTGCTTTATAAATAAAGTTGGATTGTATTGTATCTAATCTGGCTCCCCCGGCTGGCCTGGAAGGCCACCTTATCTGAATACGCCTGGAGGACATGTAATCTGACACTCAACCCCGCCCATCAGGGAATTCCACCGTCAACCAGAATGAACCAGCTGAATAAACATTCTGTCATCATTTCAGGACTCTTGGATTCTCATTAGCGTTGACCTTGGCCATTCCTCGACATCCTCGAGAATGTTTACGGATCTCATCGGAGGGAGCTGGTTGATTATTCCATCCTTATCAGAACTCTTACAGTGCCCTCGAGAGCTTCCATGGACATTGCTCATTGCTGTCGGTGTCCCCCCCCCCCTACCTCTGCAGAAGGTCTACGTCACTATGTGCTTGTTTGTGCGAGGTGTTTTTAATATTAGTTTTTCATCAGGCACGAAGAAAGATTTTTATAGGATTTTTTTGCCTCCAATTCCTAATGTGTCCAGTTTCAAGACTTTTTGTCTGTCTAAACAGTTCTCACTTGTAAATGAGTCTTTGAGGCTCAATGTGACTTTTCTGTCTAAATAAAGGTTGAATGAATGAAAAAATCCCATTGAGTCTCAGGGACTCATTTACAAGAGAGACCTGATTTTAACAGAGTGATGACAAATAACAACAATAGACGGTCATAAAAGAGGCATACAAATTAAAATCTCTCTCTCTCTCTCTCTTTTTTTTCCAAATCAAAACAAAATAGCAACCAAATGGACAATCAAGAGGAATAGTAGCAGAAAAAAACAACTAGATTATACAAAGTAAAGCGATGTAGAAAAGTAACAGGAACATGTCTGCATTGGTTCTTGCCAGGAACGTAACAGATTCTTAAAGCCATTTAGAGAAGTCAAGGTCGAGATCTTCAGATCTTTTTGTAAGATATTCCATGAAGCAGGAGCAGAGTAGGAGAAGGTCCTTTTTCCAAGTTCAGTCCTCACTGATGGAACACTGCAGGTAATCATGTCCTGAGAGCGCACGCTGTAGCTGCACTCACACAGAGACATGTAGGAGGAGATGTATGAGGGCAGCAGACCAAGAAGTGATTTAAAGATGAAAATGTAAATCTAAACACAATGCTGAGTCATCATCTCTCCTTGGATGACATTAATCTGCCTCCAGCTCTAATGTTAAAAATCTTGGTCTTATTTTTGATCAGGACATGTCTTTTATCCCCCACATTAAAAATGTTACTAGAACCTCCTTCTTCCACCTGCGTAATATCACTAAAATTAGAAACATCTAAAGATGATGCAGAAAAACTGGTTCATACATTTGTCACGTCTAGACTGGACTATTGCAATGGTTTGTTATCTGGGTGTCCAAATACTTCTTTAAAAAGTCTTCAGTTGATCCAAAATGCTGTTGTCAGAGTCTTAACTGGAGTTACTGGGAGAGATCATCTCTCTCCAGTTTTAGCTTCTCTCCATTGGCTTCCTGTCAAATCCAGAATAGTAACATGATTATGAGTATAAATGACCCCACAATGGAAGACTGAACAGACACGAGACTCAGGTATAACAAAATGTGGAGTTTATTTACATACATCCATCCATTTTCGGCCGCTTATCTGGGGTCGGGTCGCGGGGGTAGCAGCCTAAGTAGGGAGGCCCAGACTTCCCTCTCCCCAGCCACTTGGAGCAGCTCCTCTGGGGGAATCCCAAGGCGTTCCCAGGCCAGCCGAGAAACATAGTCCCTCCAGCGTGTCCTGGGTCTTCCTCTGGGTCTCCTCCCGGTGGGACATGCCCGGAACACCTCACCAGGGAGGCGTCCAGGAGGCATCCTAACCAGATGCCCGAGCCACCTCAACTGGCTCCTCTCGATGTGGAGAAGCAGCGGCTCTACTCCGAGTCCCTCCCGGATGACTGAGCTTCTCACCCTATCTCTAAGGGAGAGTCCAGCCACCCTGCGGAGAAAACTCATTTCAGCCGCTTGTATCCGAGATCTTGTTCTTTCGGTCATAACCCAAAGCTCATGACCATAGATGAGGGTGGGAACGTAGATCGATCGGTAAATTGAGAGCTTTGCCTTTTGACTCAGCTCTCTCTTCACCACGACAGACCGGTACAGCGCCCGCTTCACTGCGGACGCTGCACCTATCCGCCTATCGATCTCACGCTCCAGTTTTCCCTCATTCGTGAACAAGATCCCGAGATACTTAAACTCCTCCACTTGGGGCAGGACCTCCTCCCCGACCTGGAGAGGGCAATCTAATAAAATAAGCTCCATTTACCTTTTTTCCCCAAAATATATTTATTTGAGTTTTTACAAGATAAACACAACATTCATACAATAAACAGACTAAATAAAATACCCCCCACCCAAATAATTAAAAAATTAGAATCAAAAAACAATCAAAAACAAGGTGTCTCATATTTCTTTTTACATTGTTCATTTCTTTTTTTTATAATAAGTTCAACTATAGATGTCTTCTCGTATTATTGTCTTTGGAAACTGCGATCAGCACGTTCTTCAATTGTTTGCATTTTCATTTAAAGTGTCCAAACTTTTTACATACATAATGAAGGGGTTCCAAACACACTCAAACAGTTCTTGCTTGCCCTTTAACAGATACGTTATCCTTTCTAAAGGAAGAGCTGATAACATTTGTTGTAACCATTGATTTGCAGTAGGTCTATTCAAGTTTTTCCAACATAACGATATACATCTTTTTGCATTAATCAAACTTAAATTAATAAACATTTGTTCATTATTAGTGTAGTGGACCTACCCAGGGTCAAATTAAGGTTTTTGAACTGTCCAGTGATGACCTTTACTGACCTCTCAGTAAAGCAAGACATTTACTACAAAATCATTCATTTAGCTATAATCTGATAAATATAGTCACCAAAAGAGACTATTTCTATCTTTGATTTTAGGCTGATGTGATCAAAAGAATAACTTTTGTCATTTTCATGATGTGTGCTTTTAAGCTGTGTTATTCTTTAAGAGTTAAACTGTGTTCACTGCTGTGTTAAAGGGAAATCTCGGGTCACAGAGACCCGACTGTTTTGTTTAGAAATAAGAAGACAGTTTAATCCGTTGTTTCTCCTGAAAAGGGCTCCAGCTGCTCTGTCTTTTCCTAAACAATTTCCCTCTGCTCGGGCTGTAACCTTGGGTCGTGATAACGGCAAGTGAATTGCTCAACTGGTCCGTGGACCAATGAAAAAGAGACAAGCCTCACTCCTCTCTTTGATCCTTCTTTAAGTTCTAAGCTGTTGCTGGAACTACAGAGTCTGCAAGAGTCTGCAAGAGTTTGGAAGGAACCAGCAGGTTCCTCGTGAGTTTCTGGGAGCTTCGAAAGATGATGTGAACTTTCCAAAGAGCTGAATGACCAACAGTCACGCGCTAAGGACTCGTCATCCAGCTGGGACTGATAACATGTTGTTATGGGTCCACTTCGAGCGTAAGCTCAAAAACTTTGTTATTCCTTCCTGGAATAAATTATCTTGAGCCAAGAAGCCACGACTGTCACGACTTCTGCCGACGAAAGCGAGTATCACCGACACCGACAAGGTAAACACGCGTGGAGTCCAGCTTGGACTTGCGGGACCGACGACTCGTCAGTCTAAAGTTGACCACAGCTCTTTACCAGAACCAAGGCGGACGTCTTAAGGTAAAGGAGCAGCTGTTTGCTTGCTGGAGGTGTGATGATATCTTAGCTGGACGCGTACGGAAGAGTGTCATCTGGTTTCATAAATGCAAGATAAACTTCCTCTCTTAACCTCCCAATTCTTCTTAAATCTTTCCTCCTATTCCCCCTCTCAATCTAAGCTGGAAACTATTTTAAGCTGAAGAGCCCACAGACTAAATATGTTAACATCCAATATTGAAGTCTGTTGTGTTAAATTTAAGTGTGCTGACGTTTTAAATTGAAAGAAAGTGAAATCATGTCAATCAAGTGTAATGGTGTTAATTTAGTTGATTCATTTTAAATAAATGATAGTGTCTCTTTGACATATCAAACTAAGTCAATGTCCATTGTCACTTAATGGCTCTGTTTATTTATCCATCATAAAGATCACAGAAATATTGGGTAAACTGAAAAAGAACAGAATCCGTGAATTTACTATTCAATCTGAATAAGTAAATTAATTAAGGTAAAGAGGTCAGTATTAATATTGACCTCCTCATAACCCCTTACATCTGGTGGCCTCGTACGTGGTTCTGAAAGTTTATTGATATCTGTGGTTTCTCATGAACTGTAACGTCATGTTTGCATAAGAGGATCCAAGTTTTAAACTCTTGAGGATAATGATTTTGGCTGGAAGTGTTCAAAGCAGGCAGATTCTGCATGTTTTTATCATTTGAAGCTGAGAGATTGTTATTGTTCAACTCCTTGACACGCTGTGGGAGCTTTTAGGTGAAGTTCTGTCAGCCCGTGGTCTGTGGGGGTGTTCTGGTTCCGTTCGGCCCAGTTCACGCACAGACTCCGGCACAAAGCTTTGTTGACCGCCGAGTCAAAAGCCTGAAAGCTAATTTAACA
>JBBPBX010080483.1:0-16158 GCA_038048925.1 Garcialebias charrua | reverse complement strand
GAAACATGGAGAAGTTTCCTGCTGGCACTGCCAACCGGCTCGGCAGGAGGGTGGCGTGACGCGAGGGAAACTTGGTGTTTCATTCAGAGGATTTGTAAGTTGCCTCGGTTTGTTTCATCAGAGAAAGAGACAAATCGCCGTGTGGGAGGTGGCAGACCGTTTACGGCACATCCAAAGCCCCGAGTAGGAGGAATTTGCTCTGCCAATTTCTCTGTGAGTTCTTTCATGTTTCATGGTTTAATGCTGCCTTTAAGTCATCCTTGTAAGCTCTTAGTGAAAACATATGGGGGGGGGGGTGTATAGATGTGAGAGCACTTAGTGGGAGGAGGGCGTTTCAGGCAACATTACTTGACTGTTGCTCGAGTGTTGCTTCCAAAAACCGACACCAGAGACGAGGAAAATCAGACTTAATGCGTAAAGTTTTGTCTTTTTAGGGTCAGAAATAACGATAACGTGGTTTATTGAAGTTGCTACAATCAGAGAATGTAAAATAAACATTTACATTGTTGTCTGCACCTTTTCACAATCAGAATAATCTTTGTTCACATTGCACCGAGGTACAACGGGAATATGTACGCACAGTTGTCCAAAAGAAGGACTAAGTGTACGAAGCTGCAGCTGATTATCAGCGCGGCCATCTTATTCCTTATCAGAATAATAATCTTAGATATGAAAAGGGGAAGAACCATGAGGGTGGATAGTGGTATTACAAAAAATATATTTCACATCTTGTCTATTAGGACACGATTTGAGACATCAAAAAACTATACCAGCAAGCACAGTTAAGAAAAATTACATATGCATTTGAGGTCGAGGTGGTGAGATTAGTCCATGAGCCTTTTTCAGATCAGCCACAGTTCTGATGATGTTGTTCAGCCAGCAGTTCTGATAAGCTTTCACAGAAAGTTCTCCGGGGGGGGGATAGATGCAGTTGTTATCCTTGGTTACTCATGACCCAGGAGAAATTTGATAGTCAGCCCATTTCCAAGGCTGGTGGGGAGTCAGATTCAGATAATCTTGATTGTTGATTTTCTTCAGGCAGACGTTTTTTTTTTCCTTCAGCCTTGGAGTCCATGGACGATCTGATTCCAAAATGGCCTGATTTTGGGAATCCATTCCACTGATCCATGCTCATGCTATGAATCCTCTTCAAGGTCGAACCCGCCACGCTGACGAGTCCCAGAAGCTGCCGGTGGCCTGCGATTATAAACCGCCTCCACCTTATGGTTAAGCTCATAAATTAGCTGATTTAGCGAGGTCACGGCACGGATCAAACTTTCACACTGACTCGGAAGCTTTGTCATGGCCGAAACAGCCACCGAAGTCTTCCTCAGTTTCCGATAGAGCAGAGCCCCGCCAATACCAAAAAGCAGAACCCCTGCCATCATAACTCCAATTATGTAAACATCTTCAACATCCTCTACAGACAGGACTGAGAGACACATCACCTTCCACTCTCCCCACGAGTCCATGACGTATCCCCCAGGGTGCGTCTGTGCTGGGCAAGCTGGTTCCCCCGGACCTTTTCGTTTTGTTGAAAAAAATCTTGTCAATAGAGTTGATCGTCCATGATACCAGATCCATAATCTTAATTTACGTTCGGGAGATGAGTACCCGAGGAGCTGCAGACAAACAGAGAGCAGAGCAGAGAAAAGAAAAAGATGGAGGGGAGGGGGAGAGAAAGCAACGAAGCTGCCACCTCTTGCAGAGCGAAGAAGGAAAAAAATATAGTTCAACCTGAACACAAAAAGCCCAACAGGTTAAATGTTAAAAAACATTTTAAAACACATCTGTTGTAGACCTAAACGTTAGGTCTGCAGCTGATTATAAATGTCTTCAAATCTGTTTCCTGTTAATAAATCTCCAGAGTAAAAACTTTTACAGCCGGGGTGGTGCAGTGGTTTTGTCTTCATGCAGTGAAATGTCTTGTTTTCCTCGTGCATGCACAGATTTCCCCCTGTTTCCTCCTGAGAACCCAAACCGTGCACGTTAGATTAATTATTGTCTCAGTCCGTGTCAGTTTGGGCAATTCATAACCTCAAAAAGACACCATGCCCTTTTTAAATGTTTAATATATTCATAAAGTGTGAAAATAAGTTGCAATGCATGGCTGGTTTGAAAAAGTGGAACAAAATGAAGACATTGTCCCTCATTTGGAGAGAAAATAAAAAAAAGAAACGTGAAGTGATGTCGGGGTTTGTGGGCTACACACAACAGCCATTTCTCAAAGGTTTGACATTTTACAGCAGGGCCTGGAGGTTAGTAATCACTTGTTTCTGTGCCTTACTCACTCTTTCACTTTCTGAAGGTCCCACACACACACAACTCATTCCTCCCCCTCCTGTACAGCACCGTCACACACACACCATCACACACACACACCAGCTGCACACACTCACCCTAATCTCAGAAGCTGACCCCACCCCGAGGCTGAGGTAGACCCTCGTTTTAGAAAGAGTTTCTGTTAACCTTCGGCCCCCCGGGTGAGATGCTGGGCCACAATGAGCCGGACCCCCCCAGACTGAGCCCCGGTCAGGTCTGACTGGCGGCAGCTTCTGAGTCTGAGGACAGACAGACAGACAGACAGACAGACAGACAGACAGACAGACAGACGCAGCAGGTGGCCGACGTCTAACTTCACAAAGTGTTGGACATTTTTTTAAAGGTCCGGACTACAAGACCAGAACACGAAGTTTAACTTTCAAAAAGAACCGAAGTCTCAAATAAAACAAAACACTTGACTCTCTTCCAGCTGCTAGATCTGTTTCTGAACACTACAAATATTAACTAAAATCAACAAAGGCTTGATTAAAAGATAAATATAGATAAAAGCTGCTGACAGCTATGCAACCAAAATTAACTTAAAGTTAATAGAAGCACAGCACAAACTAAAACAAGTACAACCCCAGCTAAAAGGGCAAAACATTACCTAAAAGCTAAGAGGAGCAAACATTTAGCTAAAAAGTACAATTTTACCAAAATAGTAGCTAAAATCTAAAAGTAGCTAAAAGATAAGTGTCAAAAAGCTGGCTAAAAGCTAATCTTTTACAAAAGACTAGCTAAAATGTAAAATTATGTAAAAGCTAGATAAAAGCTAAATGCAACCAAAGACTAACTAAAAGCTAAAAGACGCAGAACATAGGCTAAAAGTTAAAATAAGAAAAATGTCTACGAAAATCGTGAAACAGTTAAAAGCTGTGTTGCAAAAAGCTAACTAAAAGCAAACATTTTACAAAACACTAGTTAAAGTGTAAAAGTAGCTAAATGCTCACTAAAAGTTAAATGTAACAAAGACTAACTAAAATCTAATAGAAGCATAATGAAAGCTAAAACAAGTAAACCCCCAAATTATCTAAAAGCTAAGAAGAGCAAAAAGTTAGCTAAAAGCTCAAACCTAAATGCAACCATAGACTAACTAAAAGCTAAAAAAAGCAGTACACAAGCTAAAAGCTAAAATAAGAAAAACATATATTAAAACGGCAAAACATTAGCTAAAAGCTAGAGTGACAAACAGCTAGATAAAACCAAAAAAATTGCAAAAGACTAAAGTGTAAAAGCAGCTAAAAGCTAGCTAAAAGCTAAATGTGTCTAGACTAACTAAAATCTAAGAGAAGCAGAACAAAAGCTAAAACAAGTAAAACCCCACCTAAAAAGGCAAAGCATTAGCTAAAAGCTACGAAGAGCAAAAGGATTGCTAAAAGCTAAAAAATTATTAAAAGACTAGATAAAATCTGAAAGTAGCTAAAAGCTAAATAATTATGTCTAGCTAAAAGTAACAAATGTTAGCTAAAAGCAGCAAAGCTAAGTGAATGGTAGCTAAAATCTACACAAATTCAAAAATAGCTTCCGTCTCCAGAATGAGCCGAACATTTTGATGTATGAACGGCTAAAATAGCAGAAAGTCTGCAGAGTCAGACTCACAGCCAAACAGTTCTTTCATTTAATGAAAAAGTGCATTTATGATGCAAAGAAACAAAGACATAAGAAATATAGATTCTGTTCTTTTGTTTTGATTCTTTAAACTTAAAAAAACAACTTTATTCTCACAACCTTCAAACAACAATAATCCAGTTTTTTGTTGTTTCCTGAGCCCCCTGCAGAGAGCAGGTCAGCTGCTCATCGTTCGGTTCCACATCGGTAAAACACTTTCAGCTAAACCGTGAAAATGGAGCTTCAGCTTTTCTTCACAAATTAAATGAATGAGACGGAAACAACTTCTGCTGCACATCCTGATGAGACAATTAACCATACCATACCAAACCACTTTATTTATAAAGCACTTTAAACAGGAACAAGTCCACACCAAAGTGCTGGTTAAAGAAATTAAAGAAAATAATTCATGTAAAATATTATAAATCTTTACTTCCTGGCCCAGATGTTTACGGAAACTATCGACCTCCTGATAAATTGATAATATTTATTAATTAATTGTCTAATTGGGCCAAAAGAACCTCAATAACATTTCAAAGAGATGAATCAGCACTTTAACTGTCTGGATTTATAATCTTTAAAGCTTTTCTTGATTTCTCGCCGCTTGAAGAAGCATCTAATGTTACCGTCCTCTCTGAGTAATTGGTAATTAAACTGATGTGAACACACGATTACACCCCCAGAGCCGGGGGGGTCAGAGTCATTTTCTGCTCTCAGTAAGAAGTCGCCTCAGGATAAAGGTTACAAATCAACCTTTTCGTGTGGAAAAGCAGCCGTTTAGCTTTTTCTCCCGACCGATGCAGGAATAAATCCAGGAACAAACTTAAAATAAATCAAACAGACCGGCTAATTGGAGCCTCAGCTGAAGGAACACGTGGAATAAAATGTCTCTTCTTACCTTCACTCTCATTTAACTGCATGAAGATGATAAAAAACTAATTGACCAAATGAAAATATGAGAGAATAATCATTGTAGAACTGGTAAAAACACAACATCCTTTTTATGACAGAAGCTTGAAACCATCCTTGTTTTGACGTTTCCGAGCAGCCAGACCTTCCTGCAGGCTTTTAAAGTGGTCTGGATCAACAGATCTCCAGAGGTTCTCAAAGGTTTCCACTCATTTTTATGTAGACTTTCTGTCTGAAGGTGGTGGTGGTGGTGGTGGGGGTAATGGTGAGGAAAGTGAAGAAGCGAAGAGCGTCAGAAGAAAACAGATGAACAAGATCTGAGAGTCATGTCAAGAAGCTAAAAAGACTTGAACAAAGTCCTGAGAGCTGCTTCATCCTTCAGCTGATCTCCATGCAGGAGCACCAGAGCCCTGCATGGTTTATGGGTTTGCTGCCATCATTCTCTCCCCCGGGAATCTGAAATGCTGCAACCTCAACATTAAAGCACCTCCACCGAGCGGCCTCGGATGTTTTTCAGTCCATTAAATGGCCGTTATTAGTTGTTATCATCCCCATATGTAGCGGTGAAACTGTCCAACCTACCTCCTAGTAGCTTTAAAGATACGTTATTATCGCTGACTGTGTCTCGCCGGGGTAAACCAGGAAGTGTCTTTTTTTGTTTATTTCAGCTTATATAACCCTTTTCCTAAACCTAACCAAGACCCTAAACCTAACGCCAGACCCTTTACTCCAAACCTAAACACGTGAAGCTATTATGAGCGCTAACAAAGCTAAAAATGGAGCCTTTAATCATTGCTACCAACGCTAACAACGTACATGTACCTTTAAACCTACTAGGAGGTACAGGAGGGGCAGTCTGACCCCCACATATGAGGATGATAATAACTAATAACGGCCATTTAATGGCTGATAACGTTCAAAGCGGGTGCTCCACCTGAGCTTTTGTGGATGATTAAAACAACTTCCTGTCACGTGCTGTGACTCCTAACTGGGCGGCTACGGTGCTAACGGGGAGCCTAGCGTGCTCGTAAAGAGTTCACCAAAACCCAACAATGTTCAGTCAGGTCATCTGGACGGTTTCAGTTTTTGTGCTGAGACGTTTTGTCCGTCATCCAACAAGCTTCTTCAGTCTGAGAACACCAAACAAAACTGATTCTCCACCAGCAGCAGACTCCAAGGTGGAAAAAAAAAAACAGTTTGGGCCCGCCCTCTCCCTCGTCAACTCCTCTGAGACAGTCATGTCCAAGTGATTTCAAAACACCAAAGTTCATGCTCAAGGTTCACCAAAATCCTACAAAGACCACCCATGTCTGGTTGATATTTCACCACCACAGCAGCGTCATCATCCAGCGTGAAGGGGACTGCTCATGATCACTTCATTCTGAGGCGACAACTTCATCATACAGACGTGGTGTGATCTTTTAGAGCTTAGCTTCAACCATAGAAGGTCTGAGAAGGTCCTGTGAGTTAGGATGTTGGTGGAACTGTGCTGTGGACAAGAAACAGGAAGGACACCCAGCAAACCTGACAAATCCAGATCCACAGTGTTCAACTATCACTGTCAGGATTTGTGCGTCTCCTTCTTGTGGTCTGTCCCAGCTCCTGCCGCTCCCACCTGTTCCTCTTTTCCCCAGGTGTTTGTCATTTTCTGCTGTCACTGTCTGCACGTCTCGTGTTCCTCGTCTGTGTTGTCCTGGACGTCGTCTAGTTCTGTTTCCCTCCGTGTCTCCACGTCCTTCCGTGTTGTAAGTATTGCTGCCACGCCAGCCCTTTGCTTTCTGTCTTCATAAATTATATTTCTTTACCAGTGGCGGCCTGTGAAATGTCCACCAGGGGGGGCTATTTCTCCAAAAAAAAAAAAAAAAAAAGTTCCCAAGTTCAAACTGTTTTTTTTAAAGGGGACCACAGATAGGTTTTTAAATTTTTTATGGTATTTCTGTGGGGTTACCAGACAATGTTCATTCAATTTAATATACAAAATAATTCTTAGATAATCAATTATACCCTTTTTAATTCTGCCATTTATAACTTTCGTTTTGAACGACCGGTTTATGAGAATGAGCTCTCATGGCACGCCCTTCAAAGATCTGCTTGATAATAATAATAATGAATTCAATTTATAATAGGGATGCACCGATCCACATTTCTCACTTCCGATCCGATACCGATACTTAAGAACTTGGTATCTACCGATACCGATACTTTTCCGATCCGATACTGTTCAGGTATGTGAATCTGTATAATGAAATTTTTGTGCTGAGACTATAAAGTTATGTGTCTTTTGGAATGTTTTCTATACTATAAAGACTATACTGTTAAAGTTTGTGAGTTTCCTGTTGTAAGGCTCAAGAGTGTCTTCATTGGTTTTAACTCACACAATGTTAAGACGGTAGTCACAGAATATGATGGAACACAAGTGCTCTTTGAAGCTGGATTGGAAATATCGGCAAGTTGGATCCGATATCCGATACTTAAATTATGCTGGTATTGGATACCGATACCGATACTGGATCGGATCTGCCCCATCCCTAATTTATAATGCACTTTTCATTAATAAAAATCTCAAAGTGCTAACTTTGCTTACATTAACTCCGCCCTCCAAAGGCAGACTAGGATGTCTGAACTCACGTTACTGCCACAGAGCCCTGAGCTGAGCTGAACTGGACCGCGCGACGTATTTATTGTGGGACAGATCAGACGTGTACAAGTTGTCGTGTCATTTTTAATTTTTCCTCTGTAATAAATGTCCAACTCCCTCCCTGACGTCTCCCTCCCTCTCCCTGTGCGCACGAGCTGGAGGGAGCGGATGTCACTCGCGGACACACACACACACACACACACACACACATACACACACACACACTCACAGCGGGGCTGTCTTGTTATCTGTGTCCCTCGCTCAGCCGCGCGCCGGGCCCGGCACACACACACACACACATACACACACACGGGTTTGTCAATGAGGTTTAGCGGTACGTAGTCTGTCCTGCTAATGACACATAAACCAACACACACACACACAGCAACATCGCTGTTCATTCAAGCCTCCCATCTGAAAACTATCAATTTTAAATCTGCTTAGTGCGCGCTCCATTATCTGGGCCAGGAGGGTCAGAGAGTTAGCTGGCTAGACTCTGTGACATTTTTAGCCATGAAATCAGGAAAAACAACCGTCACGTCTTTTTATACTGAAGTGGGTTGAGCCTAACCAGGGGTTGCTAGGTGAGGGGCTGGACTCAGGTTCGAGGTGGGTTGTCCTGGCGCTTGTGACGTCACAAGCGCGATGATTTTAAAACGAAACCTATCTTATCACAGTAAAATAAATATACTTAGAGTAAATAAACCACTGGGTGCATTTTTTTGGCCTTAGGACTGTTTTTTTATGAAGTAAATACCCAAAGTTGAGTAAAAAAAACATTAAAAAGTGAATTTTGAATATGTGGTCCCCTTTAAATCAAATGCAGATTAAACCAAGGTCAACAGAACAATTAAATGCTCAGGATGAGAAGAGCCAATTTGACTCACTAAAACAACAAAGAACAAACAAAAATATATACTGTATGAATAAATAAATAATATATAAATTATAGAAAGGAAAATAAGTGAGATTAAAACTTTTCTGCATTTCTACTTGCAAGAGGCTTTGTTTTCATTCTCCAGATCAATACAGTGTTAAGAAATAGCAAAACACCACAAGTGACATATAAAATTATTAATGTTTAATCATTTTTATAAGCAAATTAAAATAAATGTAGCCATCAGAGTCCGATACTGTACAATAACCTGTGCTAGCAACCTAACTCCACAAACAAGCAAAGAAAAAAACAAACTCACCAGTTGCCACTTTTAGAATAAACAGTCAGCGGAAGGCTTTTATCACAAACAGAGCACCTAAAAGTGGAGAGGACATCAGTCCGGAATGGTAATATAATAATTTAAGCGTTAGATAAAGGCTAGCATTAGCATGTTAGCTCCAAAAACAAACTCACCAGTTGCCATTTTTAGAATAAACAGTCAGCTGAAGGCGTTTTTCACAAACAGCCATCTAAAATTTGAGAGGCATATCAGTCAGAAGTGCAAATAGACATTAGATAAAGGGCTTTCAATGATTTAAAACTTACCTGAGCAAGCCTGCTTGAGTCACTGACCGCACGGCTCATTTTCCAGACCAAATATATATTTTTTTAAATAAATAAATGGCCGGATACATGCGATCGGTATAGAGCTCATGTTGGACGTATTCAGGGCGGTGAAAACTGCGCCCAGCATCTTCCCATTGTTTTATAACGTCGTGGAATAACTGCGCATGCGCCACTTATAACGATAGTCTATGGATAAGATCAGAGCGCCCCCAAAACAGGAAATACGTTACCAATCAGAAAACGTTTTTTGAAACAAACAATATAACTCATCATTACTCATAAAATATTTATCCTACACAACTAAAAACATATATGCATATATTTTGAAATATTTTATTTTATTATTTCATTTTTATAAAAAAAATTAAAGTCTTCAATGTAAAATGGTCCAGAAGTTCCAGTCGGGCGGTGCCCTAGCGCCCCCTATTGGCCGCCCGCCCCTGTTCTTTACTCACCCTTGGAGTCCCTGTGTCTGCCTGCACCTCGGTTCGACTAACCTACAGAACTTGATCACCTTGTTGGAGCTAAAACCTTAATTCCTGTCGATCTGTTTTTTGGGGGGGTATTTTTTCTGGATTCAACCGAGGAGACGGGAACAAATTGTGACTTTGTGGCTGACTGCTGATCCCTAAAATGTTTGGCTCTGATCGAATGACTCAAGACTTTTGCTCGGAACCATACGGTCAATCTATTTTCACCGCAGGAGAGTTGAAAGAGATTTGGTGGCCGTCCAGCTGACTGACTCTGTTGTCAGAATGCTGCCTTCACTGACGGGTGGAGATTCAGCTTTGAAAACCTCAGCGCTCCTTCCAGTCTGTCTCCGGCTGATTATAGAAATAATAAATTCCATTTTAATTATGTTTTCTATCCACAGCAGCGACAGCCAGCCTTTCAAGGCTTAGCAGTGCCATGTTGGCTGTATTATTTCCCATCATGCACCCTGGGGATTCTTCTATTTGGGCCTGAAAGTGCCCCCAGCAGCAAACAGCAGCCTGCCGGCTCCCACAGCACATTCTTTAAAACACCCAGCGACCGCCGCAGGCTCTTTGTACAGCAGCAATTATTCTCTCCTCATTCCTCCTTTCAGATTTCTTTTGATAAAAGTTGATTTCATTTTTGCTGCTGTTGCCTTCTGACTCGATTTATCCATCGCACGTTGCTTTACGGCTCTCCAGGCAAACGTAGTGATGATGAATAGGTAAAGAAACTTTTTGAAATTAACTTTGGGATGTTTCTTACTTTGTGTTGAAGCAGGTGAGCTGAAACGACACGCTGAGAAGTCGTTTTTTTTTTTTTTAATACATAAATCACAACAGCAAATATTTCGGTATCTAGTTTATTGCAAAGTGTACGGGAACAGCTGGTGATAAAACAAAGAGACAGTAATGGGGAGCTGTGATTGTTGTTTTAGTCGTAGATGTGCATCGGCGAGAGACGAATGGTGAAAGATATGAAGAAGAGCTGTGGTGTACGACGACCCAACTTAAAGAAGAAGTAAATCTCAAGGACTAGAAGCAAAATGCAGTGAGTAAACTTAAATCTGCACGATTTACGGTCAGAAAAAGGAAAATCTTTTAATCTGACAAATAGATCTAAAAGAAAATGAAGTAATTCCTCACACGGTAAACCTTTTTCATTGAGTTTTATTAAAGCTCTGTAGGTTCAGAAGGATGTTTCAGCCTCTGTCCAAACTGGACCAACGTTTCTGGCTCCAGGACCGGCCCTGTCAGAAACCTAAAGAGCCAAAAGGACCAGAACGGACGGTCATACTCGACGAGGAGAAACGTTGTGAAGAACGCTGCAGAACATGGAGGTTCAAAGTGTGATTTCTAAATGTAGACCAGGACAGACCTGCTGGACGAGTCCACTGGAGCCTGGAGCGAGGAAAGACTGCAGTCCAGTTGTTTCAAATTTTAAAAATGAAGCTTAGCAGTTAGATAATGTTTTTCACACTCATCTTTGGCTGCAGATTAAAAAATCCGTCATGCTGTAGCTTCATCGTCTCCCAGGAGCGAGGCACACCTGGTACACCTGTGTGATGACCATCAACAGGTCGTAGCTGGACACCAGACCAGGTCCTGGAAGCTGAAGCCAGAAGAGGAACAGCGTCCCCGCAGGACGGTAACCAGTTCAACTTGTCCTGCTCCACATCAACAAGTAAGACGCTGCCCTTATTACTAAAAAATACACCTCAAATATTTTTCTCCTGCTTTGATTCTTGTTCCACTTGTTAAAAATAATTTTTTTTCTAATAGTTTGGTTGTAATTAGTTATTACACATAAATTTTTTCCAATAGTTTTAGCTGTACATTTGTCTAATGGTTTGGCTGTAATTAGATATTACATGTACATTTTCTAATAGTTTTAGCTGTACATTTTTCTAATAGTTTGGCTGTAATTATATTACATGTACATTTTCTAATAGTTTTAGCTGTAATTAGTAATTACACATACATTTTTCTAATAGTTATAGTTGTAATTAGTTATTACACATGAATGTTTCTTATAGTTTAGCTATACAGTAATTAGTTATTACATGTACATTTTCTAATAGTTTTAGCTGTAATTAGTTATTACACATACATTTTTCTAACAGTTTTAGCTGAAATTAGTTATTACATGTACATTTTCTAATAATTTTTGCTGTAATTAGTTATTACATGTAAATTTTTCTAATAGTTTTACCTGTAATTAGTTATCACATGTATTTTTTCTACTAGTTTAGCTGTAATTAGTTATTACATGTACATGTTTTTAATAGTTTAGCTGAAATTGGTTATTATACATACATTTTTCAAATAGTTTAGCTGTAATTAGTTATTGCATGTACATTTTCTAATAATTTTTGCTGTAATTAGTTATTACATGTAAACTTTTCCAATAGTTTTAGCTGTAATTAGTTATTACATGTACATTTTTCTAATAGTTTAGCTGTAATTAGTTATTATATGTAGATTTTTCTAACAGTTTTAGCTGCAATTAGTTATTATGTGTACATTTTTCTAATAGTTTAGCTGTACAGTAATTAGTTATTACATGTACTGTACATTTTCTAATAGTTTTAGCTGTAATTAGCTATTACATGTACATTTTTTTAATAGTTTAGCTGTAATTAGTTATTATATGTACATTTTTCTAACAGTTTTAGCTGTACAGTAATTAGTTATTATATGTAAATTTTTCTTATAGTTTTAGCTGTAATTAGTTATTATATGTTAATGTTCTAATAGTTTTAGCTGTAATTAGTTATTACATGTGTTAAAAAGATGATGGTTGTGACTTAAACCTCCACATTTTCAGTGAACAGACTCTGGTTCCAAAATAAAACATGGCAGCTTCTGAAACTGGATCCTGTTGGCTTCAGTTTCTAACAAGACAAGACGGGAACATTTATAATATTGTAATACGTCAATGGTAATGACTACCGGTAATTCAAGGTTATTAAATATCCCTTTGATCTATAGTTTTGTTTGACAGAAGTCAGTTTTTAAAACCATTAAATTACATGAAATGTGTTCATGAGCTGAGAGGAGGAACTGGAAGGGAATTGGCTGCCTGAAGAGACAAGAGCTGCAGAAGTGATGATGTCATGGTGTCCAAGTGATGATGTCATTTCCATTCTTCATGAATCTCAACCAGCCAGTTATTTTGGCCTGAACCCTCCCTGGTGTTGTTGGTGTAACTCCATTTTGTAACCTACAACACCTGCACATAAAATAAATCACGTTGTTTTCTGTAAAATGATCCTTGGGTCTGTGTGGCTGTTGTGTAGAGGATGGAACATCTTCACGTTCAGTCCTGCAACCTAATGGATGTGCTCAGGCAGCTTCGTTCCAACAAACCCACCACCTGGCTTCAGTGTGTCAGTCCAACATTGATGAGCTCTGATAAATTAAGAGGTCGTCACGTTGTCAACAATCCTGAGCGGGATTCGAAGCCTCTCGTTGACATTCTAAATCGTCTCTGTGGAACAGACCTGTCCTCTCCACGTGATGTGTGCAGTTTTGTTGTGTTTTGGTCGGAGCAGTTAAATCAGAAGTTTGGTGATGATGCTGTTTGTCTCAAACGATGTGAGGCCCTCGTCTCCATCACGCAGCAGACTGATGGAACAAGAAGTGATGTGATGGTGCATCAGTCAGCCCACATGGTCGCCTCGCTGCATGGGAGCCTGGCTCCTCTGCAGCTTCGGCCTTTTGAAGTTACCCCCCACCCCCACTGAGACCACCCCCCACTCCCCCTGCTCCATCATCCTCCTCCCATGAGTCCCTCGTGTGTTCATCCTGGTCTCCAGCGGTTCTTCACCTTTAATGACTCCTCTCCGTCCATCCTGACTTCCAGCGTTCTTTTGGGTTTGATGGATCCCACCTCCCATCTGCCCCCCCCCCCCATCATTAGACAGGTTTTCACGCCACACCCTTCCCTTCTGAAGCCGAGTGTCTTTTTGTGAACAGCACTCCAAGGGAACATAGAAACAATACTTTCAGCTTTCATTAAAGCCGTAAAAGAGCAGGAGAGACATGAAGCTACAGGACGGTGTGTTTTCCTCTCGGTTTTCCCAGAATGCCTCTGTGCTGCGTCTCTCCTTTATCCCTTTATGTCCTCTTTCTATTGCTTGTCCCCTTGTTTCAGACTCCCAGCCCTCCTTTCTTCAGATTTTTAATTTTTCTTCAGGTCTTCGTCTCCCAGCATGCTCCTCTTCCCCACCTCTCCCATACCCACAGTGTGATTTTCTGCGTTGCTGCCTGGAACTTTGTTTATCGGTGCTTTGTATTTTAGAAGACAGTTTGAGGAACCGGAGTGACTCGGGTCTCTTCGTTCTGACAACTTGGAGTTGCATCCTGAGAATCAGGATCACAGAAACTGTGAGGACATCGTTTGTTTCTGCCAGATGTTGATCTGAACGAGGAAACTCCTGTTTTAAAATGTCCGTTCAGCTATTTACCACCAGAAAAACACATCAATAATGTAAATACTTACAAAACAACATCTCCTGGTGGCCGGCCCAAGCCTCCATACACCCTTAAGCAAAATTTGGTTTGGAGCTCTCTATTTCTCGTAATAATGTGGATTACTGCAATCAACAGTCAGATGATCAGATCATTCACCCACCTAATATAAACACATGCAACTCTTGACAGCCCTGTTTACATGATCCTACATGTATATACTAAAAGTAACCACACAAAAAAACACCAGTATGCAATGTATGTTACAGCAAAAGTGTCATCTGGTTTATTATTTTATTTATTTTATTTATTTATTTAATTATTAATTCATTTTAAAATAAAATACAAAACAATTTACATATATGAAATGAAAAACGAAAATATAAAATGAAAGGTAGCATAGGAAGAAAAAAATCGTATTAAATATCTTTGGCTCCAAAGAACCGCAACAGTAATGTTCAAAATAATCTGTGCAAGATCAACATCAAACAGATAAAATACCTTAGATGCATAAAAGTAAATTAAATTGTGCAAAAACAGACTAAATAAAATAAAATAACAAGGAAATACTTAAAAAATGTAAATGAACAATGAAAAGTGGTTTCAAAAAGCATTGTTCCTGGGTACAGATGAACCGTACGCGCCCTGGAGGTCCCCAACCCAGGCAGTAAGCACTTGTTCCTGGGTACAGATGAACCGTACGCGCCCTGGAGGTCCCCAACCCAGGCAGTAAGCACTTGTTCCTGGGTACAGATGAACCGTACGCGCCCTGGAGGTCCCCAACCCAGGCAGTAAGCACTTGTTCCTGGGTACAGATGAACCGTACGCGCCCTGGAGGTCCCCAACCCAGGCAGTAAGCACTTGTTCCTGGGTACAGATGAACCGTACGCGCCCTGGAGGTTAGGGTTAGGGTTAGGGTTAGGGTTAGGGTTAGGGTTAGGGTTAGGGTTAGGCTAACCCAACCCAGGCAGTAAGCACTTGTTCCTGGGTACAGATGAACCGTACGCGCCCTGGAGGTCCCCAACCCAGGCAGTAAGCGCTTGTTCCTGGGTACAGATGAACCGTACGCGCCCTGGAGGTCCCCAACCCAGGCAGTAAGCGCTTGTTCCTGGGTACAGATGAACCGTACGCGCCCTGGAGGTCCCCAACCCAGGCAGTAAGCGCTTGTTCCTGGGTACAGATGAACCGTACGCGCCCTGGAGGTCCCCAACCCAGGCAGTAAGCGCTTGTTCCTGGGTACAGATGAACCGTACGCGCCCTGGAGGTCCCCAACCCAGGCAGTAAGCGCTTGTTCCTGGGTACAGATGAACCGTACGCGCCCTGGAGGTCCCCAACCCAGGCAGTAAGCGCTTGTTCCTGGGTACAGATGAACCGTACGCGCCCTGGAGGTCCCCAACCCAGGCAGTAAGCGCTTGTTCCTGGGTACAGATGAACCGTACGCGCCCTGGAGGTCCCCAACCCAGGCAGTAAGCACTTGTTCCTGGGTACAGATGAACCGTACGCGCCCTGGAGGTCCCCAACCCAGGCAGTAAGCACTTGTTCCTGGGTACAGATGAACCGTACGCGCCCTGGAGGTCCCCAACCCAGGCAGTAAGCACTTGTTCCTGGGTACAGATGAACCGTACGCGCCCTGGAGGTCCCCAACCCAGGCAGTAAGCACTTGTTCCTGGGTACAGATGAACCGTACGCGCCCTGGAGGTCCCCAACCCAGGCAGTAAGCACTTGTTCCTGGGTACAGATGAACCGTACGCGCCCTGGAGGTCCCCAACCCAGGCAGTAAGCACTTGTTCCTGGGTACAGATGAACCGTACGCGCCCTGGAGGTCCCCAACCCAGGCAGTAAGCACTTGTTCCTGGGTACAGATGAACCGTACGCGCCCTGGAGGTCCCCAACCCAGGCAGTAAGCACTTGTTCCTGGGTACAGATGAACCGTACGCGCCCTGGAGGTCCCCAACCCAGGCAGTAAGCACTTGTTCCTGGGTACAGATGAACCGTACGCGCCCTGGAGGTCCCCAACCCAGGCAGTAAGCACTTGTTCCTGGGTACAGATGAACCGTACGCGCCCTGGAGGTCCCCAACCCAGGCAGTAAGCACTTGTTCCTGGGTACAGATGAACCGTACGCGCCCTGGAGGTCCCCAACCCAGGCAGTAAGCACTTGTTCCTGGGTACAGATGAACCGTACGCGCCCTGGAGGTCCCCAACCCAGGCAGTAAGCACTTGTTCCTGGGTA